>CAUYRH010045042.1:0-19488 GCA_963574655.1 Perodicticus potto
TTGATTCTTCCCAGCCATGAGCATGGTATGTTTTTCCATTTGTTGACATGTTCAGCTATTTCTTTTCTTAGAGTTTCATAGTTCTCTTTATAGAGATCTTTCACATCCTTTGTTAGGTAAACTCCCAAATATTTCATCTTCCTTTGCACTACTATGAATGGAGTAGAGTACTTAACTGTTTTTTCAGCTTGACTATTGTTGGTATATATAAAGGCTACAGATTTATGAGTGTTGAATTTGTAACCGGAGACACTGCTGTATTCCTTGATCACTTCTAAGAGTTTTGTAGTCTAATCCCTGGTGTTTTCCGGATATAATCATATCATCTGTGAAGAGTGATGGTTTGATCTCTACTGACCCTATATGGATACCCTTAATCGCCTTTTCTTCCCTGATTGCAATGGCTAAAACTTCCATTACAATGTTAAAGGGCAGTGGAGACAATGGGCAGCCCAACCTTGCCTGGTTCCTGATCTGAGTGGAAATGATTTCAATTTAACTCCATCCAATACGATATTGGTTGTGGGTTTGCTGTAGATGGCATCTATGAGTTTAACAAATGTCCCTTCTATACCAATTTTTTAAGTGTTCTGATCATGAAAGGATGATGGATATTATCAAAACCTTTTTCTACATCAACTGAGAGAATCATATAGTCTTTGTTTTTTAATTTGTTTATGTGCTGAATTACATTTATAGATTTACATATATTGAACGAACCTTGAGACCCTGGAATAAAACCAACTTGGTCATGATATGTATTTTGTTTGCTGTGCTGCTGGATTCTGTTTGTTAAGATCTGGTTGAATATTTTTGCATCAATATTCATTAGTGATATTGCTCTATAATTTTCTTTCCTTGTTGGGTCTTTTCCTGGTTTGGGGATCAAGGTGAAGTTTCCTTCATACAATGTGTTGAGTAGTATTCCCTCTTTTGCTGTCTTTTGGGAAAGGTTGAGTAATATAGGGACTAGTTCCTCTTTAAAGGTTTGATAGAATTCTGACTTGAAGCCATCTTGTCCCAGGCATTTCTTTTTAGGAAGATTTTGTATAGTTGATGCTATTTCAGAACTTGATATAGGCCTGTTCAACATTTCCACTTCATTCTGTCTAAGTCTTGGAAGGTGGCATGCTTCCAAGTATTGGTCAATTTCCCTCAGATTTTCATATTTCTGAGAATAAAGTTTCTTGTAATATTCATTGATTTGTTTTGAATTTCTGAGGACTCTGTTGTCATTTCATCTTTACCATTTCTGATTGATGAAATTAGAGATTTTACTCTTTTTTTCCTGGTTAGGTTAGCCAAAGGTTTATCTATTTTATTGACCTTTTTCCAAAATCTAACTTTTTAATTTATTGATCTGTTCTATAATCCTTTCTTTTCAATTTCACTTAATTTTGCTCTAATATTGGTTATTTCTTTTCTTCTGCAGGTTTTGGATTGGAACTTTCTTCCTTTTCCTTTAGATGTCCCATTAAGTTGTTAACTTCCTCTCTTTCTGTTCTCTTGAGGAAGGCTTGCAGTGCTATAAATTTCCCTCTTTGGACTGCCTTTGCAGTTTCCCAGAGGTTCTGATAATTCGTCTCTTTTTTATCATTTTGTTCCAAGAATTTGGTAATTTTCTTCTTACTCTCATCTATGACCCAGCTATCATACAGCATAAGGTTGTTTAGCTTACATGTTTTTGTATGAGTATGCAGATTCCTGTTGTTACTGAGTTCAACTTTTATTCCATGATGGTCTGAGAAGATGCAAGGAATAATTTCTATTCTTTTAAATTTGCTCAGGTTAGTCTTGGCATGTCTGGAAAGTTCTCTTTCATAATCTCATGATGAAGAGCCTCTGTGTCTTGCGAAGCAACTTTGTCACTTCAGGGATCCCTATAAGGCGAATATTAGTTTTCCTCAAATTTTCCCCAAGCTCTCTGAGAGACTGATCTGTTTTTGCTCTCCATTTCTCTTCCTCTTTGGGACCATTCAAACGCTTTGTCTTCAATGTTAGAAATCCTTTCTTCTGGTTGCTCCATTCCATTCCTGAGGGATTCTACTGTATTTCTCAGATCTTTGAGGGCTGCAACTTCTTGTCTCAATGTGTCAAAATCTTTGGTGATTTTGTCTTTTAATTCGTTGAATTCTTGAGACAACTTTTGAAATGCTCCTTGAATTTCTAATTCCAACTGTAACTCTATTCTATTGATCTTATTTGCAATCCAAATTCTGAATTCGATTTCTGGCAGCTCAGCCATCTGTTTATGAATGGGATCTTCAGTTTTGTCCACCAAATTGTTTCTTGGGGGAGTTGATCTACTGTGGTTATTCATGTTACTGGATTTTTTCTGCTGATTCTGCCCCATGATTATTTTACACTGTTTGGCTAGATGAGCAGATAAGGAGAAGTTGGGTTGGGGCAGTAGTTATTATTCAGCTCTTTGCCCAAAAGCTGTGACTGGTGTCTGTACCTTTTCCCCCTAGTGCTTTGCCAAGGACCTGTACAGTGCTACAGCCTGAGAAACTGGGGACCTGTTTGGTGTGGTGGGGCTAAGTGGCTCTGTCTTGTTTTCAGCTGGTCTCTATCCTACCCTAGTGAATCAGTTACTCTGGGTTGAAGCCTCAGCTGTGGAGAAATAACAGCAGTTAAGTCACCACATCCCCCCCCCATACGCAACAATTGGAAAAGGAAAATTAAACCTTCCCACCATGACACACCCAGGGTACTAATTTGGATAGTCCTCGGGTGATTGGCCCAGTTCAAGAGGTCCAAATCAATTATCCCAGTCAGCACTGGTCTCAGGTGGGAGAGTTCAAAAGGTCTCTAGCAACTTGATAGCAGGGGTCTGCCGGCTGCTGAAGTATGAGTCGCTCTGGTGCTCCATGAGGTCAGAACTACCCACCTAGCAAATAAATTAGTCTGGGAAGGTTGATGCCTCCTTACCCACCTTGTACGTCTGTCACACCCAGTTACTGGTATCCCTGCAGGGCTGTGACCCAGTTCCCTCCAATGAGCAGATGCTCCAGGAGTTTGCACCTGCCTGAGTCACAGGGAGATCTATGTCTCCTCAGCCAGGCCGCTGCTCTCTGCCACTATCCGGCAGTTGGAGGTGAGGCCTGACAACCTCGGGTGCTTAATGGAGGCTGGGGGGGTTCACTCAGTTCCAGCCCTGCCCTTGATTGATGTTGCTGACAGAACAGAGCAACTTTGCAGAATTTGTTTCTGTCCCCAATATATTCCCCTGCTGATCAGATGCTGTTTGAGTTCACAGAAACTGCAACTCAGCCCTGTCTGTGCCACTGCATGGTCTCGGCTGCAGTTTGTGTTGGGGCGGAGAAGGTTAGAGCTCACACTCAGCTGTCAGTTCCAGCTCTGCCTGCCTGTCTTTGTCTCACCTATGATCCCCTGAGGGTTGAGTGTGTCTGAGGCTCCGTAAAGCAGTCCTCTGGATCAGCCCCGCCCTGTTAGTCTGCTGTCTCTGCATGCATATTCTAGTCCTCACACTCCTCCCTGTCCTGTACTGCCTCAGGCATACCCTTTACTCACAGGGTGTGCGTTTCCATCCCAGATCTGTTCCTCCAGTGGCTGCCACCAGAGAAGATTTTGGCTTCCTCTGGTTGTCCAGAGAGACAGGGAGTGTCCTTCCAAAATATCCCTGGGGTATGAGCGGTATTGTTCCTGCTGCTGCGGCTGCTGCTCTGTGTGTCAGGGCAGCACCTGTCCTGTACAGTTCCCTCTCAGTTGACTGTCCTCTCCTTACTCCCGTGCTGCAGAATCAGCACAGATCAGCAACAGCCCATCCCCTGTCCACACTTCTTGAGAAAATGCCCAAGAATCTGGACTCCATGGGCGACAGGCTTCCAGACCTCAGGGTGAGATTAGAGGGGAGTGCTGGTAGTTCAAAATTGCAGGCAGAGAATATATACAGTTTTATGACTGGCAGGAGATTGCCATGGCACCCTAGTAGGGGAAAGAGGTCCGGTTTTTAGAGGGTCTCTCCCATGGGTTAAAATGGGAGAATATTTGAACTCTGCTCACTTGTTTGTATGGTGCCGTTATCATGAGGGCAGGGACTCTCGTCCACTTGGCATGGATTTTGTACCTTTTGTTTGTATCCTTGGGGTCACAACTTTCCTCAGCAGGGTTGATGTGTGTTCTTCAAACTTCTCTCTTGACTCAACTCAAAACTATCAGCTGTCTTGCTTAACTTCTGTCCTTTAACTCTCCTTCTGGATGGGAACCTCTGTGGAAAGCTGGCTCCAGTAGGCCCTCTTGCTTCTGCTCCCCTGCCTATATTCTTAAGTGTTCTTGTTAGAAAAGAATGCTGAATTTTAGAAAATGCTTTTTCTGCATCGATTGAGAGAATCATATGTCCTTGTTTTTGCTTCTATTGATATGGTGAATTACATTTATGGATTTGCACATGTTAAACTAGCCTTCCAGCCCTGGGTTGAATCCTACTTGATTGTGATGTATAATTTTTTAATGTGTAGCTATAATCTATTTGCTGAAATTTTGCTGAGTATTTTTGCATCAATATTCATTAATGAAATTAGTCTGTAGTTCTTCTTTTTAGTTGAGTCTTTTCCTGGCTTTGGTGATGTTTGCTTCGTTGAACATACTGGGGAGGATTCCTTCCATCTCAATGTTTTGGAATAGTTTCTGAATTATGGGTATAAGCTCTTCTTTTACGTTTTGATAGAACTCTGGTGTGAAGCCGTGTGGTCCAGGGCATTTTTTTGTTTGTTTTTGTTGTTGAAATACTTCTTACTGTTTCTGTAATTTCTGTGCTTGATGTCGGTCTGTTCGAGAGATATATTTCTTCTTGGTTAAGTCTGGGGAGAGGGTATGATTCTAGGTATTGATTCATTTCCTCCACATTGTCAAATTTCTGGGCATAGAGTTTCTTGTAGTAGTCAGAGATAATCTCTTATATCTCTGTGATATCTGTTGTTATTTCTGTTTTTACATGCTTTATGGCTGGGAATAATCAACCTTATTAAAATGTCTATACTTCCAAAATCAATTTACAGATTCAGTGTATCTCTCATTAAAATGCCAACATTCTACCTTAAAGATTTGGGGAAAATAGTTCTTCATTGCATATAGAACCAGAAAAAAAATGCATATAGCCATTGAAGTTCTTAATAATAAAAACAAAGCCAGGGGCATAATCTTAACCAGACTTTAAGCTATATTACAGTTCCACAGTGATGGAAACAGCATGGTATTGGCACAAAAATAGAGACATAGACATTTGGAACTGGATGGAAAGACAAAAGATGAAACCAATCTCTTATACTCATCTGATCTTTGATAAACTCAACAAAAATAGACACTGGGGAAAAGAATCCCTATGTAATAAATGTTGCTGGGATAACTTCACATCCACATATAAATGACTAAAAATTAACCTACACCTTTCACCACTTACAAAAATTGATTCAAGATGGATAAAAGATTTAAATATAAAGCAGGAAGAATAAAAATCCTGGAAGAAAGTGTGGGAGAAGCTCTTGAAGATGTCGCCTTGGAGAAAGATTTTATGAAGACTTCTGTGACAATTGCAACAACAACAGAAATTAACAAATGGGATTTAATTAAACTAAAAAGTTCCTGCATAGATACAACAGTCAAAGCAAATAGACAACCTTCAGAATAGGAAAAGATATCTGCATACTATGAATCTAACAAAGGCTTGATAACTAGGATCTATAGAGAACTCAAATTACTCAACAAAAAAAGAACCAACAATCCTTTTTATCACTGGGCAAGAGACATGAATAAAACCCTCTCTAAAGAAGACAGAAGAATGGCTAGCAAACATATAAAAAATGCTCATCATCCCTAATCATCAGAGAAATGCAAATCAAAACCACCTTGAAATATCACCTAACCCCAGTAAGATTAGCCCACATCACAAAATTCCAATGTTACAGATGCTGGCATGGTTGTGGAGAGAGGGGAACACTTTTCCATTGCTGGTGGGACTGCAAACTAATACAACCTTTTTAGAAGGAAGTATGGAGAATCCTCCAGGAACTCAAATTAGACCTCCCAATCGATCCCACAATGTCACTAGTAACCATCTACCCAGAAGAAAAAAAAATCATTTTATCATTAGGACATTTGCACTAAATTGCTTATTGCAGCTCAATTTACAATCACTACAATGTGGAAACATCCTTAATGCCCATCAACCCAGGAATGGATTAACAAACTGTGGTTTATGTATACCATGGAATACTACTCCATAAAAAAGATGAAGACTTCATTTGTATTAACCTGGATCGAATCAAAACACATTCTTCTCAGTAAAGTATCACAAGAATGGAGAAGCAAGAATCCAATGTACTTGGTATTAATATGAAGCCAGTAGACAATCTAATACACATCCACAAAAGAGAAAAATGCATATCAAAACTACCCTGAGATATCACTTAACTCCAGTGAGAATAGCCATCATCACAATGTCTCAAAGCTGCAGATGCTGGCATGGATGTGGAACACTTTTATACTGTTGGTGAGATTGCAAACTAATGCAGCCTCTTTGGAAAGAAGTATGGAGAATACTCAAAGAACTCAAATTAATTCTCGTATTTGACCCTGCAATACCACTACTCTGCATCTACCCAGAAAAAAATACCATTTTATCATAAGCACATATGTACTAGATTGTTTATTGCAGCTCAATTTACAATTGGCTACTGCAATTTACAATTGTAGAAACAACCTAAATGCCCATCAACTCAGGAATGGATTAACAAACTGTGGTATATGTATACCATGGACTACTATCAGCCATAAAAAAATGGTAACTTCACATCTTTTGTATTAACTTGGTTGGAGTTGAAGCACATCATTCTGAGTCAAGTATCATCAGAATGGAAAAGGAAATATCCAATGTACTCAATACTAATATGAATCCAGTAGATGATCTAATTCATGCCTACATAGGAGAAAAACTTATTTCAATTCAAGTTGGGGAACATGCAGGGTGGGTGGGTGTGGTACTCCCACTAATGGGCACATTATAGGGGTATATGCCACACCTTTTGGGGGCAGGACATAGCTACAAGTGGCACTCTACCTAACAAATTCAAATATTGTTATTTGGTTGTTTATACCCTCACATTAACCTGAAACTAAAAAAAAAAAATTCCTGTTTGGGCCCGACCTAATTAGCTGAGCCTTTTCAAAAAGGCAAAGTGTCTTGGAGAAGTTCTTCTTCTGGCCTGGAAGAAACCACATGGCTGTGTTGAAAGAGGAGGGGGCCAGTTGGCAAGGAACTGAGGTCACCCTTCAGGAACTGAGAATAGCCTTTCCTGACAGCCATCAAGGAACAGAGACTTCTATAACTGCAAGGAAATGAATTCTGCCAACATGAGTGAGCTTGGAAGACGACCCTGAGTCTCAGATGAGATTGCAGTTCCAGGTGATACTTTGATTTTAGCATGGTGGGATCTCAAGCAGAGGAACCAGCTAACCTGTGTTGGAGTCCTGACCCACAGAAACTAGGTTATAATACATTTTTTTAAGCCATTAAGCTTGTAGTAATTTCTTGTGCTGTAACACAGATTTTAGTATCCTAGAGTAGGTTTGTGCTTTTGTTCTTTTCAATAGATGACGACTTTGATTATTGGAGCTTACATCTGGGTATAAGGAAAATAAGTGAAAGATACATGCTCTCAAGCACAGTGGGTTGGTAGATTGTCTCCTGGATATGGAAGCTTCCTTAGGTTCTACTCTGTCTTTTTGTTGTTGTTGAGATAAGGTCTCATTTTATCACCCAGACTAGAGTGCAATGCTGTCATCATAGTTCATTGCAACCTCAAGCTTCTGGACTCAAGTAGTCCTGCTGCTTCAGCCTCCCAAGTAGCTGAGACTATAAGTTGGAGGTATTGACATGGAGGAAGTTCTATGTGCATAGAGACAGGGTATATGGGAACTCTCCATAATTTCTGCTCAACTTTTCTATGAACCTAAAACTGCTTTAAAAATAGTCTATTAACAAAAGTAAGTATAATATACAATAAAATCTATATAGGGAAGTTCTGCATGTTTTTCTAACTTAAATCACTTTCAAGACAGTAAATACATCCCAGTGGGTATGTGGGTGTGCTACCTTTACTTATAATGCTACCTTTACTTATAATATAAAATGAGAGATAAAATTTTTATTTTCTACTATGGATTGGCACTGTGTGTTCACTTGCTCCATAATATGTCCTATGAGGTATATTAATGGAAGAGTGGAAGGATTCTGCATCACAGAGGAACGAAGAGTGGCATTCTCACTCTTTTTAACTTTCTCTTTATTCCAGCACATATACATAAGTACGTAAGTATGTATCCTATATGGTACATAATCCTATATGGCATTTGTGGATTAAATTATTTTATATAATACAGTCTTTATAATAGTTTATAATGATGTAAGAGATAGCCTTCAAAATCTTCCATGTAAGCTTCACTATTTTTCTTGTGGCAAAGTCCTTCAAAGCACTTTTAAACTTGAGTATGAATTATGCGATTTTCTTCCACAAAGTGAACGGTTACAAATCTGTAGACCTTTTCTTTGAAGCATTCCAGAATTCCACCTAAAATATTAAACATGCAGTCTGTCTCTTTAAGGTAAAGTGACATTTGTAAAACAAAGTAAAAAGTAACCACTCTATTGGAGTTCTACCCAGAAAGCAGTATGAAATAGTTGTTTGGAAATGTTTTTAGAATTATGTACTTTTTTCTTAAAATGATATAAATCTATAAAAATATCACACAAAAATTTCTTAGCCAAGGAGTGTCTTTTGGCCAGGTGTGATGGCTCACACCTGTAATTGCAGCACTTTAGGAAGCTGAAATGGGAGAATCGCTTGAGGCCAGGAGTTGGAAACTAATCAACATAGTGAAACCCCATCTCTACATAAAATACACAGTTTAGCCCAGAACGGTGGTATGTGCTGAGGCAGGCAGATCACTTAAGCTCAGGGGTCCCAGGCTGAAATGAGCTATGATGACATCACTGCACTCCAGCCTGGGTGACAGACCAAGACCCTGTCTCTAAAAAATATACACAGACACACAGACACACACACGCACATAATACAAAATGTACTTGTTAAAGAGAAATTGATTAATTCATGGAAGTTGGAAATTTTTGAGCCAAAATTTCATCTAAAACTTTTTAAATTGATAAGTAGGATTGAAGCATGAGTTGCTATGATTTAGTAAACACAACCAATGTGCACTTCTGCCATTTTCATCTTCCCTGTTTAAGTTTAACCATCTATCAAGAGCATGGTGGGCATGGAGACTTAGAATTACACTTCCAAATTGCTATAACATGAAAAGTTATACTAGTTTTTAAAAAATAATAAAATATATCCAATCATATTTCTTTCACTAAAAATCATTAATATTAACTTTTTATTGAAGTGAAAGGTTTCAAGACTAAATCCTCCCACATCTCATAGCTATTTATGATTAGTTTTAAGCCCACCTGTAGCTCTTTAATGACCTAATGCAATGAGTTAAATATGAAATGTCCAATTTCAAATCAAAAGTTTAGTTTATTATATTTCAAACAAGAAGGAGTACAATTAATCAAAGTATGCACCTAATGTATCAACACAGTTTTTTCATCTTAATGGTAGCTTGTGTATGCCAGCAACAAAGAAGCCTGGAGAGCTAGTAGTGGCCATGAAATTGCCAAAGGCAGTTTCTACAGCTTATTGAGAATTGAGTATTTTTCCTCACAAGAAGTGTGCAAAGCCTAGAAGAAGGGGGAGTCAGTTGGGGCAAGGTCTGGTGGATGTGGTGGATGAACGAGAGTTTCCAAGTCCAGCCTCTGTAGTTTGAGCAGCGGTGTTCATCACAAGCATCCTCACCGTATCTGCTGCAATTGATTGACGAGGTTTCATGAAGCTGTAGTGGATAATACCAGTGCTGGTCCACTAAACTACAAGCCATTAATATTTCTTAGTAAATATGTAGTGTCTTATATATACATATGTGTGTGTGTGTGTGTGTGTGCGTGTTTTGCAGCATTTCGTCTTTATCCAACCATTGTGCCAAACACTTGTGATTGTCAATAGAATAGTAGGAGAAGTGTTCTCTTACTTGGGATAGGGTTAAAACTTCATTTCGGGTCCCATTCATTTTTTTATTCCTTGTTGAGTCTTCAGAAGTCTTCTCAGCTAATGGCATTCTTAGGAGCTTTTATGCATGCATGCGTGTGTGCATGCACATGTGTACACACACACGTGTGTGCACAATTACATGTGGCAAAGCAAGCAGATGGGTAGCAATCTGCACCTGATACAGTTTTTCTGTATAACTTTGTACTGCAATGGAATGTCGTGGTAAAATAAGTGTTTGTTGGTAAGGCCAGAAATTAAACACCGAACTAAAGACTCCTATTCCAGATCTTAGACTGGGACTTGATTGGAGTCATAATTGCTGTTCATATGCCGTTAGTAACAGGCCCTTTGCATCTCATTCCCTGCTGTGCCCTTACATTTATAAAATACTATGGAAATATTACAATGAAATTAAGTCTACTAAACGAGTAACTTTATCAGAGTTACTTTTTGATAATGAGGAAAATAATGGAATTTCCTTTAATTTCAAATACCAACAAACAAAATATGATATTAAAAACTGTTACTATATTATCATTTTGAGACTTACTTTCTTAGGAACAGAATCATAAATAGTAACTTTTATTATCAAAGGGAAGTTTTATTGCAGCAAGTAACTATTATTAGGTTCTAAATATTTTTGCACTTGAAGGAATCTTAATATATTAAATATGTATAGAATATCTTTTTTATTATTTCAAAATATTATAGGGGTATAAATGTTTGTAGTTACATGTATTGGTTTTGTTATGCTTGAATCAGGGTTATAAGTATACCTGTCACCCAGATAGTATATCCCTTATATTTCAAATATTTTTCATTATATCTAATCATATTCTTCAGAAATATAAAATCTTTCTTTTATGAGTTAAAGCAGTAATTTTCCTTACTTGGTACCATTATCATTATTACAGCTAATATTTACCTGAGTGCTTGCTATGTTCCAGGTAGTGTAAGTTTTTTCATTTAGTTTCCATAAAAGCTTTATAAGATAGGAACTTTTATTCACATTATATGAGAGTTTATTACATTTTTCATATTTAGTGTATCTATCATATCTATTTTATATGATATATTTGCTTTGCTATATGGAAATGAAGTATATTTATAACTATAAAAGTTATAAAGTGAAAAATTAGAGATTTTTACTTCCCAGTTGCCAAAAAACATAGATAAAACTTTGATATTTTACACTAATTTCTCCTAGATCCTAAATGATCCCATTGTCTCTGATGTTCAGTTTTGAAGTCCGTCTAAACTACCTAAGACATAAATTATGTAGCAATATTATGTAAACAAATTATATAACAATATATAACAATCCTCAAGTGACATTAACCCATTTATATCGCAAGTGACATTGCCCATTTATATTTTAAAGCACATGTTTTTCCTTAAAATGGATAGATGTGGAATTTTAGACATTTGGATTCTCTCATCTTGTAACTGTCAATTGTAAACACTATAGATTGTCTCTAAAATAAAAGACATTCTGGTCTAGAAACTGTCATTTGTTCTGTTATTCATATCTCATACAGATCTCACTGTGTGGTATAGTTAAAATTCCCTGGAACCAAAGATGACATGAGACAAGTTCTCACTTTCTGGGCATTTGCTGTACACAATGTTGTGCTGTCTTTCCTTGTTTCCTAATATAAAACGATGTGATATTTTAATTCAGGAGCAGGGTGTGTGGAAAAGGGATAGATTTTAAGAGACTGATCCAGAAGTCATTAGTTGCTTACTCCCTCTTCCCCTACCTTTCAATTGATTCAGATTATCATTTACATTTATTCTACCAACATGGCTCTCCTTTCTACATTAAAGATTTATATTTTTCCACTGGCATCCTTTACTGCACTGTTTGAAACACATTTTAATACTGGAGGTTAACATTTTTTGTTCTTTAGAAGGTCTGTGGCTTCTTTGAATAATTTTGCCATTTCAATGATGCTTTTCCCTACCTTCCAGTTCTGATAGAGATTTTAGAAGAGTATAGTATATATTGTACATACTAGTATATATTGTACTACTACTAGTACATACTAGTATATTAATCACTGTACCTTGCTGCCTGAAAAAAATCATATACATTGTTACAAAGTTGCATTCATCACTCAAATGAAATACTGCTTTAAAAGATTTTAAATGCTTAAGTTTCTAAATTCTAAGTAAAAATTGTCTTATTGTTATTATTATATACTTTTTAATGTTATAAAGAATATGTTTTCTATTACCATTTCATTGAATATCAGAATAGTTATTAAAACTACAAAAGGAATGAACCAAAAGAATTATGACTTTATTTAATTCACTATATAAAATTTCTGATATTACGTCTCAAAAGTATTTTATTTTTAAAAAGCTTTGAATGAATATCATCAATATTATTTATTTCTTTTAGAATAGCATGAATATACAATTCATGAAATGTATTTCTCCAAATTTAGGAAATAGGATAACTTTTAAAATGTTAACCTTTTTGGTTTTTTTTTTTTTTTTAAATCATAGCTGTGTACATTAATGCAATCATGGGCTACAATTTGCTGGTTTCATATACAATCTGAAATATTTTCATCAAACTGTAAAATGTTAAACTTTTTAATCCAAAAATATTCAAGTTAATTCTACTGTGATTCGTAGTGAAATGATAACCCAGAAGACTATTACTGACACAAGGTTCCTTTGTTTTCAATCAATAAGCATTTATGCATATCTTCAGGCTCTTACTACATTTTAGGTCCTGATAGAACAAGGGCATACATGTAAAAACCACTGGTCACAGATTATCTCATTAAGATTTTGGTGGAAAATTTAAAAATTGAATAATAATACTATGGTGAAATTCATTTGTTTACTGTTTTTATAGTGCTTTCTTGTATTAGATGCAATATAGTTGAAGGGTTAAGAGAATGGCTTGGGATTAGAAATACTTAGACTTGAATCCTGACCATTCTATAACTAATTGTGATCCTGGAACAATTATTTGATTTCTCCATGTCCCTGTGTTTTACTCTAAAAAGTCTAGATTGAAAATAGTATCTACTCTGTGTGGTTACTGTGAAGATAAATGTAATTAAGTGAGCTGTATGCTTACATTGTTCCTGAACTGCATTAAATACCTAATAAACTTTATCTGTTTTAATTATCTGAGGCTTACAACAGTTTTGGAAATAGATAAGAAAATGACTCTTCTTCCCATTTTATAGAGGGAGTTATAGGTTTGGAGATATTATGTGGCATTCCCCAATGACATAGAGCTAACTAAACGGCAGGGTAAGGACCAGATAAAAAACCCAGACTTGTGATTCCTGGCCCACTTATCAATGGAGAAGATAGAAGAATTTATGAGAATGGAGAGAGACTTGACATAGGAAGAAACAAATATGTTTTACAGTTCCTGATTTTTACATATTGTTGAGACCAAGGGTTATATATCGCAATAATATTAGCTATAAATTTACCTTGGAATGTCTCAAAGTAAGATAGGTATTCCCAGGCATGAGGTCGTACCACACTTTATTTAGTTTGGGTTAATAGAATTTACTTTGGTGTACTCCATCCTTTTGTTCCTATAGCTATGCTTCTGCTTTTTTTCAACTTGAGTGTATGATTAATAGTTTATTCATCAGATTAAGTATTAATCTTATATTTTCCCAAATGTCTTTGAAAATAAGATTATTTTTGTATACCTTACTTTCAATTTTAAGGTGTTTTTATATACCTTTGATATAAAAAGCCCATGTAGCTTCAACTTAGGGATTTCATATTGTCCACTATTTCATTCATTCATTCAGTCAGTCAGTCTTTCATTAATTCAGGCAGTCATTCAAACAAGTACTCACTGTGAGTGAGTCACTATTATCCCTGAAACTACAGAGATGTGTAGGCATGGTGTCTGTCCTTCAGGAGCTCCTTAGTCTAGTAATGAAGAAAATATGTAAAGTAATACATTTCTTTTAAAGCAATAAGTATAGTAGTAGAAACAGGCATGAAGAAGCCATAGAGAACCAGGGTAGAAGTTAATGCTGTCTTTTTTTTTTTTTTATGGGTTCACAGAGGAATTTTGGAAGAGATGGTATCTGAGCCAAGTGGATTGCTTGAGCTCAAGAGTTCAAGAGACCAACCTAAGCAAGAACCAGACCCCATCCCTAAAAATATCTAGTTTCTCAAAGCTTTCCCTATTCAGATCCTTCAGATTGAATGTAATTTGCAAATTCTCAGACTGACTACCATTGTACTTTATTGTGGTTATAGTAGGGACATTTTTTTCTCATAAATAATATATTATTTTTGATAGTATCTTTGAAATATTTGATTTTATTTTGCTGTATTTTGAAAGACTTTTTTAAAAAAGGTATAATAGTATCTTGAAGTTAAAATTCACTACTAATTGCTATAGAAGAAAAAAGTTTATAAAATATGATCCAACTGTGATACAATTATCAAAATACTATAATACTAAGTTATTTATTAAATTAAGTGGTATGATTATATTTTCCCAAATATCTTCATCTTCTGATATAAGGCATTTTATGCCAATATATGCTTAAAGTTAGGAATATTTATCTTGCTTGTGTTATTTATTTTATTGTATATAGTATAATCTGAGGGCATTCCTGATATATGAATGAACATAATTATGCTCAAGATTATTTTAGCTCCTTCTGTTTCAAAATATCTGATTTTTAGTTGGATTGAAAATTTTACTAACTCAGCTCATTTTGAAGTATCTCATTTATGTATCCATCTGTTATGTATCTCTTAAGATTGAAATTTAGGTCAATACAACTTGAATTTAACTGTATTACAGAAAATAAGTGTGCCATCTTTAAAAACTGCATTCTAAATTTTAAGCACAATAGATCAAAGTGCATCTTATTTAAATAACTACTCTAGAATGAAGTCTCAATTATTTTCTCCCAAACTTTCTTAAAATAGTCACTGTTCTCAATACAAAATGTAAGGTTTAGCTTTGTTATTTTAAAGAAAGATGAAAAGTTGTTTATTTTAAAATTTTAATGATTTAGCTTTCAAATTATGGAAATTATCCTTTGGGGGCAGCTTTATTTGAATTGTATGTGACATTATTTTTATTTCTTAAGGCTATGATTAAAAGTTTCATGGATGTCTATCAGCTTGCAAGCACTAGAATTGCTACATTAGAAAAGGAAATGACATCTCATCGAAGTCATATTGCAACCTTGAAATCAGAACTTCAGACAGCTTGTTTACGTGAAAATGAAAGTTTACAATCGGTAAGTCCTTATCTGACAATATTTTTCTCTCTTTGGATCTTGTGTTACGTTTACATTTATGTTTTTTAACACTCATGAGATCACTGGCCAATACATATAACATAATTAGGGTAAATGATTAATCAAGTGACATACAATTGTTACGGTGGAAAAAATTCGAAGGAAAAAGAAGCAATTAATTTTTCCATTGTATCATGTATAAAGATATGCATATTGTTATCAATGCTAAAACACTGCATCAAGATTCCTTTGTGTTTGGCAGTGCAGCTGACGGTTGGATTTGGCAGTATGCATAGTAAAGTTTGCAAATGTCTGAAGATTCAGTGTATCCCATTAAGACAGAATATTATTAATTATGCGTATAACCAAAATGGTAATTAGAACATGTGATTATTCTCTGTAGAAAACTAGATTTATCCATAATACATGCCTAGCTAAAGATGCATGTTGCGATTCATCTATATGATTAAAATTCAGTTTCAGCAGTTATTTTATGTTTTAAAATTTTAGCCTATGATGAAATTTGCACTCATTTAAGACAAAAACTTTTTGTCTATGTTTGAAATATGTGTTTGGGGAGTTTTAAAAAATGAATATAGTTGTGATATAAAGGAATGAATGGACTTTTAAACTATTTTCTCAAAAGGCTAAGTCAACAATGGGAGTCAGAGGGTTACAAATAATTGGAATATCTTTTTTTTTTTTTTTTTTTTTTTCTCGTAGAGACAAAGTCTCACTTTATCGCCCTTGGTAGAGTGCTGTGGCGTCACACAGCTCACAGCAACCTCCAACTCCTGGGCTTAGGCCATACTCTTGCCTCAGCCTCCCAAGTAGCTGGGACTACAGGCGCCCACCACAACGCCCGGCTATTTTTCTGTTTTGCAGTTCAGCTGAGGCCGGGTTTGAACCCGCTACCTTCAGTATATGGGGCCGGCGCCCTACTCGCGCCGCCCTGGAATATCTTTTTTTGGTTTAATTATTATAGATATGGGTGACTTTTCAGGAAAAACAGTATAATTTTGCCATTCGGCTGTTGACCCATTTCCAATGATAGACTCAACAGAAAAGGAGTTAGCACTAAAGCAAATAGATGCATGACTATGATTGGGTTCTTTACCCCCTTTGGATCTTAGCTCAGCATTTCAGTGAAGCCTTTGTAACCAAGGTATTCAAAATTACAACTACCCAGCCTCCACCCCCTTCAAAAACTGTTTCTGTTTCTCTTTTTCTCCCATTGTCTATCTACTTTCCACCTTCTTTATTTTATATTTTTTCACTATAGCACTTACCATCAATGACATGTATATTTTATTTCCTTATTGTCTGTTTGTTCCCTACTCTCAGTAGAATACAACTTTCATAAGTAATTTTGAGTGTTACACTGCTACAAAGGCCCTCCAGTGTTGAGAGCAGTCGGACTTACAATAGGTGTTCAGCAATATTTGCTGAATGAAAAATACTAGTAATTTATCCATAAATATAATATAAAAATACCAGTAATATGGCCCTTGAGTTGTGAGTTAAGTTTTCAAAATAAATGACTTTGTCAATTTTTTTTTTTGAGGCAGACTCTTGCTCTCTCTCTCAGGCTAGAGTGCAGTGGGGTCATCATAGCTCACAGCAACTTCATATTCCTGGGCTCCAGGAATCCTCCTCCTGCCTCAGCCTCCTGAACAGCTAGCACTACAGACACGCATCACCATGCCTGGATGCACATCAATCCATTCATGAATTGATGAATAAATACTTGGGTTGATTCTATATCTTTGCGATTTTGTTGCAGTAAGCATTCGAATGCAGGTGTCTTTTTGATAAAATTAATTATTTTCCTTTAGGTAGATGCCTAGTAGTGAGATTGCTGGATCAAATGGTAGAATTACTTTTAGTTCGTTGAGAAATCTTCATACTGTTTTCCATAGACCTTGTACTAATCTGTGGTGCCACCAAACAAGCATTCTTGTTTGTCTGCATCCATGCCAAGCATCTCTTATTTTTGGATTTTTTAAATAAAAATCATTATAACAGGAGTAAGGTGACACCTAATTGTGGTTTTAATTTGTATTTTCCTGATGATTAGTGACCTTTGAACATTTTTTCATGTGTTTGTTGGCCATTTGTCTATTTTTTAAAAAACTTCTGTTCATGTCTTTTGCCTATGTTTTAATGGTTTTTTGGAGGGGGTTCTTAGTGATTTATTTGAGTTCTTTGTAGGTTCTGGATCTTAATCCTTAATCTATTTTTTTGTAGAGACAGTCTCACTTGTGCCCAGGCTGTCTTGAACTCCTGGCTTCAAGTGATCCTCCCACCTCATCCTCCCAAAGAGCTAGGATTATACATGTGAACTACTATGCCGGCCTGATTTCTTAACATGAGATTAGTATATTTGGCCCTCACAAAGAGAAATTAAAATGAAGAGGAATATTTTTTTAAGTTTTGAGTATTCAGAATTTATTCTATTCTTCCTCTGAAGCATATTCATGTATCTTCCAACTAACTCTCTGATCTTATTAGTTAAAATTACATTATGCTGTTTAGGTTGTGACAGCTTTATGGGGCTAAACTATTGTTTATTACTTGTTGCAGTTATTCATACAAAAATCATTACATGTATTTTAAGAAAGGCCAAACTTGACAAAGTAAAATTATTTCTTCATGGGTTCAACAAATTTTTAACAATCATTGTTACTTACTAATAAATCTTAATGAAAGTGTGCTTAATATACCTCACTGTCATAACGAAGTCTATTTCTCAATGTTTTTTCCCGTCTGAACATATCTGCAGGATATGCTCATCATCTCACTTGTGAGAAGTATCTTACCCTGGCAGTAATTCTTAAGAGGGAGATACATATAATGAGAAAAATTCCATAATCACCACATCCTCTGGTGATTATGATGTATCATTTTAGGATAATACTGCCCGATTTCTTATCTCTACAGGATGTGTGCTCTCCTGTTTTTTCCCTTAGTTGGGAATCACTATTTTAAAAACAATAATAAATTTATATAATAACTTTTAATTTTCAAGACATTTGTATATGCATTTTATTTTTATTTATTTTTATTTCAAAATATTAAGGGGGTTTAATGTTTTTGTTGCATGGATCACTTTTGTAATGCTTGAGTCAGCGCTGTAAGTATGTCTGTCACCTTAATAGTGTTCATTGTACACATTAGGTAGGGTTACATGTGTTTCTTTCAGCTAAGCTATGTAACCTTTTAAAAAATGTAACCATGAGGAAATGATTTTATATATAGTAAAAGAAATGAAACACCCCTTCTATCAGTGCTTTTAGCCCATAATAAGTACTGTATTAATGTTGATTGTTATCAGTTCTATAATAACTCAAGGATAGCCAGTATAACTATCTCATTACTGTCTAATGCAGCCATTTCACTAGATAAGAATAAAAAGTAAGTATTATTCATCAAAAACTTAATATATCATACTGCTATAATACATAAAAAGAGAATAATCATGTTGTAAACATGAATGATTGTCTTTAAAAACTTTATTCCTTTTTGGGTGACATTTTCACTTTTTTTATCAGCAACATACAGTAGTAACACCGGTGTTCATCTAAGATTCTCATCAATTATATACTTGCTAGCATTTTTTACTTTTCCAGTGTATTAGTCATTGGCCCATCAAGTTAGGGCTGCTCTTGCGTTTTAATCTTCATTTACAATAACCAAAAATGGCTTTGAGTAAAGAGCCCAGTAGATTACAGTACAGCAGTCAGAAAGTCTTAACCAATTACTTGTGAGTGTTTGGAGAATGGTGCACCCACAGCTATAGAGAAACAAGATGCTTCAGTTTTGAACATAGAACACCAACCCAAATGTTTTGCTGTGAGTAATGATGATGCAAACTACACCATTAATTGGCTTCATTTCCATGCTACGTTTAGGCAGTATATTTTTAATTTCTTTTTATTTTATTTTTTTTAAATTTTTATTAGATCATAATTGTGTACATTGGTGCAATCATGGGGCACAATGTGCAGACTTCATATACAATCTGAAATATTTTCATTGAACTATTTAACATAGCCTTCATGGCCTTTTAATCACTATATGAAGACATTTATATTCTACATTTA
>CAUYRH010045044.1:0-42240 GCA_963574655.1 Perodicticus potto
AGCTCACAGCAACCTCCAATTCCTGGGCTCAAGCAAGTCTCTTGCCTCCGCCTCCCAAGTAGCTGGGACTACAGGCGCCCGCCACAACGCCCGGCCATTTTTTTTTTTTTTTTTTTGGTTGCAGCCGTCATTGTTGTTTGGCAGGCCCAGGCTGGATTTGAACCCGCCAGCTCAGGTGTACGTGGCTGGTGCCTTAGCCGTTGAGCCACAGGCGCTTTTTTTATGAAAAACTAAGACACCAACGCATACATTAGCTAGGCCCGCACAGGCTCAGGATCATCAGTGACCCTATCTTCCACCTTCCACATCTTGTCGCCTGGAAGGTCTTCAGAGACAATGATACGCATAGACCCGTCATCTCTTATGATAATGGTGCCTTCTGAAATACTTTCTCAATGACCTGCCGGAGGCTGTTTTACAGCCAGCTTTTGTTTTCATTATAAGTAGAAGGAGAATGCGCTACAGTAATGATTAAAAAGCATAGTAAGTACACAACCCAGTTACATAGCCGTTTATTGTCACTGAGAGTTATGTGCCGTACTTTTATGTTTGCACCAGTGTCACCACCAACACGTGAGTGTTACTACAGTACAATGGTTAGAGTGTCACTGGGTGATAGGAAGTTTGCTGGTCCATTATATTCTCATGGGACCGCCATCAAGTATGTGGCCCGTCATCGCATCCTATATATAGCACGTGGCTGTGCTTATACAAACTGCGTCGTACAGTGTGACAGCTGGAGAGGTTAACTAATTTCCCAAGGTTCCAAAGCCTCGTCAGTAGTAGAACTAGGGTTAGAATGTGCTGTGTCAGATTCCAGAACCCCAGTGTGTTCCTTTCAGTTGCCCTTAAGAGAGAACAAGTTTTGTATGTGCGCCAAGGTGGCCTTCTGGGGGTAACAGTGGGGTTAAACGGGAGGAGGCCTGTTAGTCCTCTGCACACAATGCTATTAAGCTTTTTCATTATCCCTATTTTTCTACCATGTTGAATTTTGCCCTCCTGGACTCAAATGGATTTCACAGAGCAGAGCGCTGACCAGGTTTGTGCAGCAAGGTGGCTGCAGGGACTGGGTCTCAGAGGCGCCAGTCCTCCGGTGCAGGCCCCTTTATCTCTGGAAGGTCCTGCTGGGGCCCATTTTCTCCCAGTTCTTTTTGTCCTTCCTGCATGGCTTAGCCTGCCCTTGCCAGGGTCACCCTAACAAGTCCACTTCTCCCAAGCCAGTGCCTGCACTGCCCCTCCCTTACTGAGTTTGCCGTTCTGTGTGTGTGACTCACCTCCTCTTCTGTTTAAAGCTGCCTACTTCATTCATCATAGACAGCAGTTTATCTTTCCAGGTGAGTCCTTTGCATGGTTCCACTAACTGCCCCTTGCTGCAAGCCCTTCTGTCCAGCCCCCCTTGGTGCCCTCTCCCTGGGCACCTTTGGAGGTACTTGAGTACCATCTGTTTAAAGAGCTCACTGGCCATTGAGGATGGGAAAGGGGACAGGGCAAGTTTTGTAGACATGGGCCCCTTCCATAGCGGTCATGCTGGGTGGGACACTGGAATCCATCCTGCCCAGCCTTTTTGCACCTTAGACCGCTGGCACCTTTTTCAAGGTCACACACCCAGGAGGTGGCAGAAGCAGGACTAGTTAGGACCCAGTTCTGCAGAATGGAGGAGAGGACTTTTTACTGATGCCTTAAGAGCATCTGTCACCATATCCTCCCCTACACAGTGACAGTAAACTACTGGCCTTGTTCTACAGAAGTGGAAACCAATTGGGGAAGGTCTGCAGGCTTCCTTTGTCCCAACAGAGTCACCTTCCCAAGCTTTACCTCATGGTGCCATCTGCTGGCAATCACTGGAAATGCCTCTTTATTGCAGGAAATTTAAAGGAAAAAATTTTCAATTTAGTAATTCCACCCATTGATTGATTCCCTTTCAGAAAAATTGTTTTGCAAACCTACTTGGTGCCAACCTTTGCATTTGATCATATTCTGCCCCTAAGGAGTGTGTAAGATTAGTGCTTTTTTTCTCTATATGGAGGTGTTGAGCGTGACGGTATTTTAGACAAGGCTACCGTTCAGGTTTTTTTTTTCTTCTTGGATTAAACAGAACAGTCTTGAAATCACAGTATTTTGGTTATTCCAGGCTTTCCTATTCCCCCAGCTCAGCTGCATTAGGAGATTGACTTGGTGCATTTGTGTGTCCTTATGGGACCATCTGTATAGCTCTGCTTGGGCACCTGTAGGCTATCAGGGCCTGGGGCCACCAGGAGCTGAGCGCCTGTGTGCTCTCACACCTGTTTCTGCTGCCGTCCCCTCTGTGTTCCTGGTTCCTAGCTCTAGGATGCATTCAGTGGAGTACCCTAAAACATTCTTCTTCTAGAAGGGTGTGTTTCACCCCTGTGAAGATACAGGAGAAAAAGGAAATCTTTAGGAAATCTTTTTTTTTGAGACAGAGTCTTACTATATCACCCTTGGTAGAGTCCTGTGGCATCACAGCCCACAGCAACCTCCAACTTTTCTTGGGCTTAAGCAGTTCTCTTGCCTGAGCCTCCCAAGTAGCTGGAACTACAGGCGCCCGCCACAATGCCCGGTTATTTTTTGGTTGCAGTTGTCATTGTCGTTTAGCAGGCCTGGGCCAGACTCGAACCCGCCAGCCTTGGTGTTTGTGGCTGGTGCCCTACTCGCTGAGCTACGGGCGCTGAGCTAAGGAAATCTGTTTTTATTAAAACAAACACAGACACATTTTGGGAGAGAATGCACAATACACTCTTTAAATTTTAAGGAAAAGTGTGAGGCTTCAGAGGCATTTTGCCTTCCTAGCTGGGGTGCTCTTTCCCCAGGCCCCCACAAACCTCCAGTCCCCCCCACACCTAGGCATGTGTTAGTCTCGAGGAACATCTTTGGGTGAGTGAAAGCACCAGACAGCCCCCAGAGGTCTGTGGGCATAAGTCCCAGATCCCCAGAAACGGCATGCAGGATGTTGGGCACATGTGTGTTTGTTTCCCTTGTAAGAAGCCTGTCCGCTTCTCCACTTCGGTGAGGTTCCAGAGATGTTAACCACGTCTGGTTCAGATGACCTTTAGGAGTAGCCTGGAGGCCTGATGGCTGAGCCAGGAGAGTGAATCTGCATCCACAAAGGCAGAAGAAAGGCTGCTGAGTGCGTGGCCCATTGTCATTTTCAGTCTCTTTTTGCAGAAAAGAGGTGGGAAGGAGGCTGCCCTGTGGCCAGGCCCAAGGACCTCTAATCTCCTGTAGCACTTGGTTTCTCACTGGAGTGACCCTCTGTTCTGGTGTCCCTGGATAAGGGAACTGTCAGTGCTAAAACTGAGAAGGTCCTAGGTTCAGGGGTCAGCCCAGCTGCCCATTCCTAGGCCCCCTGGTGTGTGGACTGTGACTGTCTTTTCCCCCCGAGAGCTGCTCGGCCAGTACTCACACCCAGATCTTTGCTCTGGAAATTGCCAGCAGCTGCACCAGATGTTGCTAATGAGCCACCTGCCAGTTCTGCCCTTGGCCTCTGCAGGCCTAAATGAAGGAGTCTCATTACTTGCAAGGGTTGTTGCCCCCAGCACCTGCCTCCAAACAGGGGGACCCTCCTGCAGAGAAGGTGCTCTGGCTGCCCGTCCAGTAAATGATGGCCCAGTTTTCTTGTATCACTTGCTGGTATGAGAAGGTTTGGTCTCGGGGAAACATTGTCAACTGAGAGGTCCGGCCCTCCTTCCCCTCCCAGCGCCCCTTCCTGGGCCAGAGCTGTGTGGACATGTGGACAAGTGTTGTGGAGGCTGAGTCCAGGGGAGCTTCTGGGAGGAGCACGGTTGGTCTTCGTTTGGAGACACGTGCCAGTTTGCTCAGGGAGGGCCGACTGTGGGGTGTGCTGGGTTTCAAGCACAGTGTCTTTGTGGGGACTGGAAAAGAGGTCTCAGATTTTGTATTTGTTTTTTGTTTCCTGCAGACATCTCGGCCTTCCCACAGGCAGCCCCGCTCCCTGATGCCGCGGACAGCACCCGGTAGGCATCCCTCCGCTGCGTCCGCCTTCTCTCCCGTGGGACTCGTTTACGGCCGGATCCACATCCCTGATCACCCGCCCACCCCCTTAATCTACTGACCCTCCCGGCCTGGGCCAGCCAGCCAGAGAACTCCTTGGCCTAATTCACCCTCTGGGGCAGTGAACCCAGCCAGACGGTTCTGTTTGCTTCCCGTAGATGCAGCCAACATGGGATGGGGCTGCGTGTGAAGCTGGGTGCCGCCTTGAGACCAGGAGGGGTGGACCTAGGTTACACGGAGTCAGAGAAACCTACTGGAAACCTCCTCCATGTCAGGCCATTCTGAGCGCTTGATTCCCATTCCCTCACTGAGTCCTCAGCCCAGTGAAGGGGTGTTAAAGTAGCTGTCATCCTTAGTGGACAGCGGGCCCAGAGCAGTTAAGAAATTACACAAGGTTGCACAGGTAGAAAGCGACAGAGCTATTCCTCAAATGCAAGGCTGTCAGGGTCCAGGCCTGTGTGTGCCTACAGCCCCTGTACTGCAGGGTCACATCCAAAAGGGACCTTGGTGATCCAGCTGAGGCCAGGGAGGGGGCGGGCCTGGTTCTTGGCCTTCTGCCTGTCTCTTCCGCATCCCCGCTGCCTTTCCCAGCCAGGCATGGGTCCAGGTGAGGATCCAGCCTGCTGGCCTTTTGTCTCAGACTTTACTCAAGTCCCCTTGCCCACTGAGAACAGAGTAACCCGCCTTAGGGTCCCCTTGACTAACCCTATTTTACTTTTAGGCTCGACGACCAGCCAAAAGCAGACGTGTTAGAGGTTCACGAAGTGGAGGTGAGTGAGGGCCTGACGCACCGGTCCATAGACAGCTCCTGCTCCGTCCTCTCCTCCCCACCCCATCTCAGAGCACCCCATCTCGGGGCGGTGAGTGAGTGCTGAGCCCCAGCCAGGGCTGTTCCCAGGTGCCGCGGCAGCAGGGAAGAACAGTGAGGCTGCGACAGAGTGAGCTTCCTTTTTCTTCTGTGTTTGAGGCTAACTAAAGTTCCTCATTCTCACGGTTGTCACTCGCAGCCTACCTGGGCTCTGGCCTGGGAGACCGCTCAGTCCAGGATGGGGTCAGGCATCTGTGTGCTGTCAGGACTCCCCAGGTGATTCTGATTTTCTGATTGTAGTCAAGGTCAAGAACCACCGTCTAGATCACTGATTTCCTTCCTTCCTTCTTTCCTTCCTTCCTTTCTTCCTTCCTTCCTTTCTCCCTCCCTCCCTCCCTCCTCCCCTCCCTTCCCTCCCTTCCTTTTTTTTTTTTTTTTTTTTCTCAAATCTCACTTTGTTGCCTCAGTAGAGTGCCGTGGCATCATAGCTCACTAGCTCACTGCAACCTCAAATTCTTGGACTCAAGAGAGTCTCTTGCCTCAGCCTCCAGAATAGCTGGGACTATAGGCGCCCTCCACAAGGGCTGGCTATTTTTAGAGATGGGGGGTCTCGCTCTTGCTCAGGCTGGTCTTAAACTTGTGAGCTCAAGGGATCTGCCCACCTTGGCCTCCTAGAGTGCTGGGATTACAGGTGTGAGCCATCACACCCGGCCTTAGATCAGTGATTTTTAACTGGTGTGCCATGAGAAGATCTCAGGTATGCTGTGAAAACATTTTAAAGATCGTTAATTAAATTATTTTCAGAAGACATTTAAAGCGTAGTAAATAAATTCTGTTTTTTACTCTTTGTTTTGTTGTTGTTCAACATAATTTAAGTGTGCCATGGAAGTTTAACTGTAGGCTCAAGTGTGCCATGAGATAAAAAAGGTTGAAAGACTCTGACTGGTCTGGATCCTTGAACAAAAGCGTTGGCTGAGCCTGGATCTGTAGGGTAGCTTAGAGAATGTTAACAAGCTGATTTACTCCTGCCTGGGCGAGGGTCAGAAATTCTGTGTGTAAATGAAAGAATACCAGAAAAATGAATGCAGTTAGGGCAGCACCTGTGGCTCAAAGGAGTAGGGCGCTGGCCCCATATGCCTGAGGTGGCGGGTTCAAACCCAGCCCTGGCCAAAAACTGCAAAAAAAAAAAAAAAAAAGAATGAAATTAAATCCCTTCTTTGCAGGAATCTTAATGTTTTCTAAATAATTAGGTGTTGCTCATAGGGAGATCTTGGAGTTAGCAGGATGAAGGACCTCAGGGGTCCTGAAGGCCAACTGCCATATTTTGTGGATAACGTCATTGAGATCCAGTGATGCTAATGAATGAGCGGCTCCATGTCCACAGCAAGCCAGAGCTGAATTACAACTGAATCCCAGGTCTCCCGACCTCATGCTTCTTTCCTTCCTTACCTCCGTGTGTGTTCTGAACTCCTGTACTTTAGGGATGGGTGCTCCATGGAAGGGAAGAGAAGTTGGCTGAGTCCAGATCTGCTGCCCTTCTCTGTGCTTTACTGCTTTCCTTTTAGGCTGAGGAGCCAGAGGCTGGCAAGTCAGAGGCCGAAGATGATGAAGACGACGAGGTTGATGACCTGCCAAGCTCCCGCCGGCCCTGGCGGGGCCCCATCTCTCGCAAGGCCAGCCAGACCAGCGTGTACCTGCAGGAGTGGGACATCCCCTTTGAGCAGGTGGAGCTGGGTGAGCCCATCGGGCAGGGCCGCTGGGGCCGGGTGCACCGTGGCCGCTGGCATGGCGAGGTGGCCATCCGCTTGCTGGAGATGGACGGCCACAACCAGGACCACCTGAAGCTGTTCAAGAAGGAGGTGATGAACTACCGGCAGACAAGGCATGAAAACGTGGTGCTCTTCATGGGTGCCTGCATGAACCCTCCCCATCTGGCCATCATCACCAGGTAACCAGCCCTTTTCCCTGGGAACCCTCTCCTCTGCGTCAATGCCTTGACTTGAGGGTGTACAAGTTTTCAAATAGGCACAGAGAGGAAAACCAAAAATGGGTGTAACTTCCCCACTCAAATAACCCCACTGACATTGAAAAATAAATAAGGTGATACTCTATAAGGTTAGAGAAAATTCAGATGTCCCATAATAGGTACAAAGCAAAAGCCAGTCCCCTCTCACCCCAGCTAGACGTTTCCCAAAGGTGGGCATTGTAAACAATCCCTTAACATTCCTTCCCTTAATACAAAAAAGTTTACTTGTGCTCACATACTTTTAAACTGTTTATTTTTTCCTTTTTTTTTTAAAAAAAAAAAAAAGAGAGGTTACACTGGTTTATACCTTTCTTAGTGCTTTCTCCCCTTGATTGTAGATCTGAGGTCCACTTTATTCTTTTCACACCTGCAAGTACTCCCATCACAGGTTGAACCCAGTGGTGCGCTGGGGAGTAACAACCAGCTGTCAGGCAGTGAGGAGGGAAACCCTAATTGTAGGATCTGTCGATTCCTCTGGTGTAAATAATCCCACCATGGTCAATTTCAAGCTAACAACGTGTCATTGAAAGTGGAGCAGAACTGGGAGGAGTCACACAACTGAGCCTTGGATCTCTTAAGCAGATCACTGGTCATCTCATAATTTATTTAAGCCCCTCTCTTTTCTGGACACTTTGTCACAATGAGCACCTCATTTGTATGTCTCAATCTTCTGTGAGTATGTTTGGGTCAGAGTGTCCATATGGAACATTTTGATTTCTAGTGTTCATTTCTGTTATAAAAAGTGTGCACCATTTACTTTCACTATCAATGTACGGCTATCTATTTCCCCAGAGCACCAGGGGGTGTAAAACTAAAGCATTTGTGCTCAGGGTCATTTTAAAAAATTGCTTTTTGCTTTTAAAATCAGGAAAAGCAAATGAGGCCATTAGAGAAATGTTGGAATACACATAGAAGTTTCGAGAAGAAACTAAAAATCACTCAAATCCCATCAGCCAAAAGAAGTCACATTCATACTCCGATGATGTCCCAGTTGCTGAACTCTATGCTTTAAAAAAAAATCTTGGGGCTCGGCGCCTGTGGCTCAACAGGCTAAGGCGCCAGCCACGTACACCTGAGCTGGCGGGTTCGAATCCAGCCTGGGCCCACCAAACAACAATGACAGCTGCAACCAAGAAAATGGCCGGGCCTTGTGGCGGGCACCTGTAGTCCCAGCTACTTGGGAGGCTGAGGCAAGAGAATCGCTTAAGCCCAGGAGTTGGAGGTTGCTGTGATCTGTGACGCCACAGCACTCTACTCAGGGCAACAGCTTGAGGCTCTGTCTCAAAAAAAAAAAACCTTTCTCTTCTCAAAC
The DNA here is from genome assembly GCA_963574655.1 of Perodicticus potto. Lineage (NCBI taxonomy): Eukaryota > Metazoa > Chordata > Mammalia > Primates > Lorisidae > Perodicticus > Perodicticus potto. The sequence continues at coordinate 8,176 of CAUYRH010045044.1, forward strand.
TGTATTTACCAAGTAAAAATTAATTTTCATTTTCCTTATCGATCAAAGACATAAGTTGTATAACTCCTGAGTAGCATGAGGTCACCCAGGTCACCACCCCAAGGGAATACAATTTGTAGCTCCTCGGCCCTGGCAGCACCTGCCTATGAAATATCATCTTTCCATATTTCTGTCTAACTCATCCACCCAATTCCATGAGAGATTTGAGTCTGTAAAACGGGATATGCATAATGAAACAGCAAAATATTCATTAACCACAAAAACCCCCAATAACTCCGTAATGTGTTCTAAGGAGATGCTGAGGAAAAATGGAACATAGATAAGGAAACCATCAACCAATATTCCATACCTGTTGCCTGGTTCTGAGGCTCTAAGAATCTTCCTAAAACACAGTCCCTCCCTAAGATGGTGTAATATAGCCTCTCCCTGGAGCCGAGAATGAACCACATGTTCGCTGAGTCCTTTCCTCACTGGGTTTTAGGAGTTGATGTGGGTGGAGGCCCCAGAACCCAGGCTCCTTTTCCAGTAATCACTCTGACACCGCTGACATCCTTCTCACTTCCCTCCCTCTTTGCACACTCCTTTATGATACTAAAAGCTCCGTGATGATAATAACAATAGTAATGACAGTGAGCTCCAGGGCCCTGATGTTCTGCCCCACCGGGGTTTTAGTGGTCATGATCCTTCCTGGAACCCATCAAAGATGGCTGCTTTGAATTGCAGGCAGCTGTGATGAGCTGAGTCTCCCGTTGCAGAGCGGGCAGGCACTGGTCCTCGAGGAACAGGGGGCTGTGGATGAACATGTGTGTTTCTGCATGTGGCAACCTGCAACCCAATAGCAGTGGGCATCAGGCTTGGTCAAAAGAGATTCTTTGTCGCCTAGTCCAGAGGGCTCAGAATCCTCAGGGGTGGGCAGGCATGGTTCTCCCCAGGGGTTCCATGAGGGGTGGGGATGGCTGCACTAGCCCCAGACCTCTGACGCCACCACTCTCAACAGCTTCTGCAAGGGGCGGACACTGCACTCGTTTGTGAGGGACCCCAAGACATCTCTGGACATCAACAAGACGAGACAGATTGCTCAGGAGATTATCAAGGTAAAGGAGAATCCGGCTGCAAAGGGGGTTTCTGCTGGTGCCAGAGCCCCCAGTCAATTTCCTGTTCTGCTGGCCCATGTCTGCTTTATCTCTCCGTCTAGTTCGGGCTCCTCAAGGGTGTGACCTTCTCCCCCTCCCCCTCCCCCTTCCCTCTGTCCCTGTCTTATCCACTTAGAGCTGGGGACTGTCCACTCTGTTAGCCTTGATGGAATTGAACTGGTTAGGGAGGAACTCAGCAGGCGGTTTGAATCCTGGTCACACCTACTATGTGGCCATGGGCAGATCGTTTAGCCCCTCGAGTCTCAGCATCTTTCCACATAAAATGGGAGCACCACTGTAACCTCAGGAGAAAATGCAGCAGTCCAGGGAGAGAGAGAGTTTGTCACAGGGCCTGGCTGAGGGGCTGTTGAGATTGATGGTGGGAAGGGCAGATGGGGTGGAATTTTCCTTTCAGGGCCCACAAAAGGACTCACGATTTCTGCCTTAAAGGCTTTTTTTTTTCCCTCCAAGCGACTAAACTAAGGAATTAAACATTTGAAAACTAAAGCCAAGTTCAAGTTTCACATCAGATCACCAGATCACACGTCCTCAGGCTCGGCAGGGGCACCTTTTTTCTTTTCCTTTATCACGTTTAAAAGTAGTTAAATAAAAGTGAAAGAAAAGCCCATTTTGTTGCTTTATTTAGCAAGGAACAGACCCAAATAAAAACTAGAATGGTGATAGATAGGCTTCTTTTTTTCTTTTCTTTTTCTCATTAAGTGAGTTGAAAAGCTTTCACTTATCAGCTCCCACCAAGTTTCCCCCCATTTTCTTTCCTTCTTTCCTCCTGCCTGCCTTCTTTTCTTCTCTCTGCCTTCTTCCCTTTCCTCATCCTGTCCATTTTATGTTGTGTTTAGAAAGGAAAGAATAAAAATCACGATGCTGTTTTCAGATAAACTCAGATTTCCGTGTGACTTTTCTATGTTGCTAAATTAATGAATCAAGCTACTGAAGACTGAAGCCAAAATATAACATTTTTGCCTTCAGTTGCAATCGGTATGATTTCAGAGAGATGAGAAGGAGCTGCAGAGTGGGAACTCACTTTATTTCCCCCTAAATGTTCTAGGCTCTGTCCCCGTGTCTCCCCCACTCTGCCCACCCTGTCCCTGTGTCTCCCCCGCTCTGCCCACCCTGTCCCCGTGTCTCCCCCGCTCTGCCATCTTCCCTCACACTTGTCCCTGTCCTTACCGTGAGAGTGACGGGACGTTATGTCTGTCTGGCTCCACACCAGCTGCGTTATGATGAAGGAAGCATTTGGAAGATACCAAGGCAGAGGACAAAAGTTACTTAAAGGTTTTAGAGCCACAGAGCTGGATTGATTTTTGTCCTGTTGAAAACTGTCCCTAGCCCGCTTCTATTGGGAACGTCTGAGCCACTTCCTTCCCTTATGTTTTTATGTCTGATGCTCTGAGTCAATAAACAAAGGAGGCCTGACCTTTGGTTAGAAGATTTAACATTTTACGGTATTTAGAAATACCATAAAATTATGGGAAGGGAGGAGAATTTGTGCTCCATACCCAGCCCTTTACATCTTGTGTCTTTAAACTGGCCTTCTCAGATGGTGACACCGTACAAATAAGCCTTGGAGAGGTACAGGGACTTGTCCTCTTGGAGTCGTGGCTCTGGCTACTGGGAAGACAAATGCCTTGGTTTGGTTTGGGAAGTGGCAGATATTTGAAGAAGGATCATCTTGTTCAGGCTGGGGTCTTAGCCTTTGCTGCAGCTCCCTCTGCCTCCATCTCAGGATGGAGCTCTCCCCAGACCCTGCGCCCTCCCTTTTCTTTCAGAGGACAATCCGCTTTAAGTTCTCTGATGCTTTCTCCCTGGGGCTGAGTTCTGTCTGGTTTTGCCTCGTGCTCATTCTGTTTCCTAAATGCAGCTGGTTTTCCCTAGACGTCACCTTTCCACCCCTCACCCCAAGATACCTCCATGGCCCAGGAGATTTTTGGATGTGTGAAGCCCCTGCTGTGTGGGGAGTGGGAGGTTGATCTACTGTTTGCTGCTTTCTGAGCTGGCAGGACGGCCATGGGCTTGGTGTTTGAATTCAGCCTTTGACCTTAGATGAGATCATGCCTGCCTCAGGTCACCCACGCTCCATGCACCTGGCCTATCGGGGTTGAGTGCAAACAGAGTGTTGGTTATAAATCTTCCACTGCTGCCCTTTCACTTGACAGGTGGGGAATTGGAGGCTCAGAAGTTGAGCGAGCCAGGCAGAGTGGCACACCCCTGTAGTCCCAGCTACTGCGGAGGCTGAGGCAAGAGAATTGCTCAAGCCCAAGAGTTTGAGGTTGCTGTGAGCTGTGACGCCACAGCACTCTACCCAGGGTGACAGAGTAAGACTCTGTCTCCAAAAAAAAGTTTAGCGATTGTGTCCAAGGCCACGCTGAATTAGAATCTGAGCTGAGACAGAGCTCAGACCCTGGATTCTGTCTTAGTCCAGGGCTGCTTCTGCCACAGCACAGACAGTCGTTCTGCCTAAACTTGGGGACCCCTCTGGGAATGCCTCTGTCCCCCAGGAGAGCCCTTACCCTGCCTGAAGGCAGAGGCCAACTGTGCAAATCCTGATAGAGACCCCAGCTCATTTGGGCCTTCTGTGACTGAACTGGGGTGACATCACGGCTGTTTATTTGCCATCCCCACCCCTAATGTCCCACTGCCCCTTGCCCTGCCCACACCTCACACCTTAGCCAACTTCTAGGTAGACAGGCCTGGGGCCAGATCTCAGCTATGCTACTTAACTGCTTTGGGGCAAGCAACTTTACCTCTCTGGGCCTTGGTTTCTTCATCTGTAAAATGGGGACAATGTCGTGCATAGAATGGTGATGGTGAGATGAGGGAGTCTGGGGTAAGCATCCAAGGTGTCCAGCCAGTGCCTGGCCCAGGGCAGATGCCCAGTCATTATCACAGGCCTTACCTCCCCACTGACGTGAGACTCATTCTCTTCCAGGGCATGGGATATCTTCATGCCAAGGGCATTGTACACAAAGATCTCAAATCTAAGAACGTCTTCTATGACAATGGCAAAGTGGTCATCACAGACTTTGGGCTGTTTGGGATCTCGGGTGTGGTCCGGGAAGAACGGTGAGTCGGCCTTGGTGTTCGGTGGCACAGGGGGAGCTGGGTGCGATGGGTGGGCTTGCAGTCCGGGCACTCTGGCTGACCATTGCTGAGATTGCCGTGGTTCTGGTCCAGAATCAGGTTGGGGTCCAATTTAGGTTCTCAGGCTGACCCCTGTGGAGGCTGGGCCCCCTCACTTACATTTGCCATAGCTGTTCACTGACTTGGGCAAGGAACTAGAACTCACATTCCCATGGTGAGAAAGAGCATCAAGTTTTATTTTGCCAAATCTCAAAAAGGTTGGTGTGGGGAGAAAGGCTCCTCCCAAGCATCTGAGTGACTGTGGAAGGGAGAGCGGTCCCAGACTATGAAGCCAGCACCAGCTCCAGGCAGGGCTGCGATCCACAGGCAGGGCTTGTTTTTGGTTTAGGGAGGTGCCCCTCTCCTAGCACAGAGAATCCGTCCTTCAAGTGCAGCTCCCTGGCAGTACTCATCTTGGCCTGCTCTTCCATAACATTCTCTAAAAGCACCGGCGCTTTTGCAAGTAGTGGATCATTGTGCTGGGCCAGCTCCTTACCCTGAGTTGTGCGTGTGCCGCTGGCCCCCAGGCAGATGTGTGCCAGCCAGGCCTCTTTGCTGCCTGTTGGAAGGCCCATGTCCTTGTCCTGTGTTCTTGGCCTCCAGGCGGGAGAACCAGCTGAAGCTGTCCCATGACTGGCTGTGCTACCTGGCCCCAGAGATCGTGCGCGAGATGACCCCTGGGAAGGATGAGGATCAGCTGCCCTTCTCCAAAGCTGCTGACGTCTATGCTTTCGGGTGAGCGGGACCCCCTGCTCTGAGGCTGGGTGTGGTGTTCTTTGAAGTTTCCAAAGCCTAGACTGTAGGCGGGAACAAACTAGCTTTCAAGTTTTGGCCCTGCTGCTTGTCAGATGCCAGACCATGTCCTTGGCCTTCTGCTTCTCTGCCTTTGCAGTGGGCAGGATGATAGCACCTCCCGGCAGGGTCCTAATCATATAAAATGCATAACGGTGGCTGTCATTCTCAACCATTGCCCCGTGAGGAAGCTCACCAGACCGGACCAAGAACTGTCCCTTCCACTCTGATACCCCACCAAGAGCTGGGTGCTACCCAGTGGAGATGAAATGTGAGTCAGCTGTAGAATTTAAAGTTTGCTAGTAGCCAATTAAAAGAGAAACGGGGGCAGCGCCTGTGGCTCAGTCAGCGGATCGCTGGCCCCATATACTGAGGGTGGCAGGTTCGGGCCTGGCCCCGGCCGAACTGCAACAAAAAAATAGCCGGGCGTTGTGGTGGGTGCCTGTGGTCCCAGCTACTCGGGAGGCTGAGGCAAGAGAATCACTTAAGCCCAGGAGTTGGAGGTTGCTGTGAGCTGTGACACCACAGCACTCTACCGAGGGCGATAAAGTAAGACTTCGTCTCTACAGAAAAAAAAGAGAGAGAAACAGTTAGGACCGGGTGTGGTGGCTCATACCTGTAATCCCAGCACCCTGGGAGGCCAAGGTGGGTGGATTGCCTGAGCTCACAGGTTCGAGACCAGCCTGAGCAAAAGCGAGACCCCCGTCTCTGAAAATAGACAGGCATTGTGGTAGGCACCTGTAGTCCCAGCTACTTGGGAGGCTGAGGCAAGAGAATCGCTTGAGCCCAGGCGTTTCAGATTTCTGTGAGCTGTGATGCTACGGCTCTCTACCGAGAGCCACAAAGTGAGACTGTCTCAAAAAAAAAAAATTAAAGAGAGAAACAGGTGATACTAGTTTCAGTAATATATTTTAGTGAGTTCAGTATTTCCAAAACATTATAATTTCAGTATGTAATCAATATAAAAAAAAATCAATGGATATAAAATTTTAGGTTCCCTTTTCCTACTAAGTCTTCAAACTCCTGAGTGTGTTTTCCACCTACAGCGCACCCAGGTTCAACTGTCCACATCTCAGTTGCCCAGTACCCCCCGTGGCAAGTGGCCCCCATGTTGGACAGCACAGATCTGAGGGAGAGAGTCCCATCCCGATAAGTCAGGAAGGCCCAGGAGATTTGGAGAGGCTGGGGAAGGCTCCCCCACTCCCTAGGGTGGCCTAGGTGCTATCCCTTCTCCCTCACCTTTAACTGTGTCATTTCCTGAGCACTGATGTGTGCCACGCCCCGGGCTTGACATTTTTGTTACTCTGGAGCTATCAGCAGCCTCACTGAGGTCAGGCAGTTGTACAGGGATCTGACAGCTAGGAAGCGGCAGGACTGGGTTGACGCTTGCGTCAGAATAACCACTGACTCTCTGCTCAGGCCCGTGCTGCCTCAGATGTTAGGCATCCCTGGAGCCTGGTAGATGAGAAGGAAGTCTGGAGAAGGACCCTGGTCTTCTGGTGTGGCTCCTGGCTTTGGATAGCCAGTGATCTGGTCACAGAGTCACCGGGTGTGAGCTGGGCAGAGCCATGGGAGCTCATGTGGATGGGTCTCCACAGGACTATTTGGTATGAGCTACAAGCAAGAGACTGGCCCTTTAAGAACCAGGCTGCAGAGGCCTTGATCTGGCAGATTGGCAGCGGTGAAGGCATGAAGCGAGTCCTAGCGTCCGTCAGCCTGGGGAAGGAAGTCAGCGTGAGTAGCACCTGCTCTGGGAGGGGGAGGCAGGGCTGAAGGTGGGGCTCGGGTGCCTGGCCCTGATGCACCTGACAGGTAGGACCAGTGAGGGGCTGTGTGGCCTGGAGGTGTGTGACTAGTGATTAGAATAGTGAGCACTGACTAAAGACACAGAGCAGGAACAGGGACATTTGGAGGAGAAAGTGTAGCTGTCCATTCACCCCACTGGTAACTTTTCTCATTTCCTTAAGTCTTTTGTTTAAAAAGATAATGGGTCTCAGCGCTTGTAGCTCAAGAGACTAAGACACCAGAGATGGAGGGTTCAAATCCAGCCCAGGCCTGCTAAACAACAATGACAACTATAACCAAAAAAAATAGCTGGGCATCGTGGCGGGTGCCTGTAGTCCCAGCTACTCGGGAGGCTGAGGCAAGAGAATCGCTTAAGCCCAAGAGTTGGAGGTTGCTGTGAGCTGTGATGCCATGGCACTCTCACCCAGGGTGACAGCTTGAGGCTCTGTCTCAAAAAAAATAATAAAAATTAAAAAATAAAAGGATAATGGTTTTCATTGATCTATGAGATAAAAAAAGAATAAAATCCTAAATGTTAGAAAGAAGATAAATTATCACTGCTCAAATACAAATATGCTATAGAGTAATCAGATCTTTCACCATAAAGCTCTTATTGACTGTTCAAGAACAAATGGAAGTTTCCACAGCAAACTTGTTTTCAAAATGCTGAATCAATTATAGTCACTGACTTCTTGTTCCTGAATGGCTTCTCTGCGTTTATAAGTTTCCTTGTCATGGCACAGTGATAGATAAAGAAACCCCAGGGCTTGGCGTTTTCAGTGCAATCAGTGATGACCATGTGTTCATGAAGCATTAGGATTAGGGCAAAACCGCTTTGGTGTTAGTAAGTCACTCCAATAGCTCCAGGGAATTGCATAACCCTGGAACATTCAGAGGGATCACCTAGCACTAGTCAAGGTTAAGATCTGAATAGACTGGGAGCTTCTTGTTCAAGTCATGACTGATGCTGGTAGTATCGTTGTCTGACCTCTGGACAGGTGCAGTGATGAATTCAACCTCCTCTTCCCCAAGGATCTTCATAAGCCTTAATATTTTCCTTAATTGACAGGTAGCAAGAAGCTAGAGCATCTTCAGGAGGCTTCTGTAAGATGACATTATGTTTGATTCTACTTTATTCCACTGTAGGACATGTTATCTTGTTGAAGTGCAGTATACTCCTTCAAGAATGACGTCAAAATTCTAGTCTCCAGCACTAATCACAGGCTCATATTTGACCAGCTGATACCATTTCATCTGGGATGTTGGGTGAAGGGGATAGGTGACAAGCATCTAACTCTTGGGGTTACTCTTCTGAGCCAGAGCCAGGTGAATGTCACAGTCACCATGGCAATGTCCTTAGACACTGTAAGAGGACTTGGGGCTCTTGCCTACAGCTGCAGCCCCGTTGGCTCTAGGGCAGCTCAGATGACAGCTGAAGTAGCTACTGCCGTCCGATCTTTTAAAAAATGTTTTAAAAACACGTATCTTTAACAAAATCAAGAGCATAACATGACTGTTTTATCATGACTTTTCCCACAGTGTTTTATTCTACTCATTATTTTAAGTCATTAACAAATCTTTATTTTTAAGCCTATCTCCCCTTCTTTCCTGTGGCTGTACCATAATGTAACTACTTCTGTCATCAGACATGTAGGTAGTTTTCAGTTTTCGTGTTCACAATAAAAGTTAGTAAGAATATGCTTATATAAATAAGAGTATGCGTACATGTCTCTTATTTCTGAGAGAAAAAAATTACTCTCAGTAAGTTGTCCTCCTGGCAACAATCTCCATTCCCTTTCTGCACACGTGGCATCTGGGAGCAGAGAGTGTTAAGCGTTATCTTTGGGGAGGCAGGGACCCAGGGCACAGCAGAGCTGACCAGAGAGGAGTCTGGACTCAGAGCTGGCTACAGGTCAGAATCATCTGGGAGCTTTATAAAAATGCCAGTGGGAGGCGGTGCCTGTGGCTCAGCGGGTAGGGCGCAGGCCCCATGTACCGAGAGTGGCGGGTTCAAACACAGCCCCAGCCAAACTGCAACAGAAAAATAGCCAGGTGTTGTGGCGGGCGCCCATAGTCCCAGCAACTCAGGAGGCTGAGGCAAGAGAATCACCTAAGCCCAGTAGTTGGAGGTTGCTGTGAGCTGTGATGCCACAGCACTCTTCCGAGGACCATAAAGTGAGACTCTGTCGCTACAAAAAAAAAAATGCCAGTGGCAAAGCCCTCCCCACAGAGATAGCCATTATTAAATTGCCAAGGGTAGGGCTAAGGTCATAGTTAATTTTTTATTTCTAAATAAATCTCTTGGGTAACTCTAGAGCACAGTTGAGTTCTGGACTAATTGGGAGGATGTCTTTTAGTTTGGGATGATGAGTGCTTTGAAGCCATTAAAGAACAGCTTGGGGTCAGGGAGTAGGGAAGTGGGGACACAGAGAGAAAGTCCCACCAGTCTACTACAGCTCGGGGGTGTCAGGTCTTTTCTCAACTTAACACTTTGCTGTTGAGAAGAGGGTGGGGGAGCCAATGACAAATAACAATTTTAAGTCATAGTGAAATGCCACAAGTCCCCGCTCAGCGGCACCTCTCTCTGTTCTCTGCCCCAGCCACACTGCAGTGTAGGTTACCACCGGGCTTTGTGTCATGAGCTCAGCAGCCAGTGACTTAGGCATTTGGGCAAAAGATACACACGCTTGGGGAGACATGAGTGGCCAGGAGGGTTCTTAATGAAAACCAGCAGCTGCTCACCCCTTTCCGTCTGCAAAGGCACCTGCTTCTCGTTCCATCAGCTCTTTGCTCCCTGTCATGCTGTCCCTTCCACAGCCCAGCTTTGGTCACCCTTCCCCTTACTCACGTTGATTTCATGTTGCCTTAATTGAATCCCACAGTGAGTCTGTAGATCGAGGCTATAAAAGTGAGATGATCAGCAGCGTGTTCACTGCTGGTCGCCACTGGCCAGGTCGTTCCCTGGGGCTGCATTTTATTCTCTGTGGGTCTGTTTCTTCCACTTCATCCAGGCTGGCGAGTTTGTCAGCTTCACATTTAGACCCTAGCTATCTTGTGTAGTTTTAGTTTTTCCTGTGGTTTTCCATTGCCTTTTTTTTCTCGTTGAGAGAAGAAACAAACATCGTTGTCACGTTCCTGAGGTCTCTTAGTGCCTTTGGCATTCTGCCTATTGAGTAGAATCTGTTCCATTCTTTTCAGAGCCCACTGGTTTCTTACCATTTGAATCAACAGGATTTTAGGTGCACTGCACAGATTTCACCTTCTGTTTTCATTCATTCCTGGGTCAGTTGCACGATTCCTTGTATCTCATGTCTTCCCCTCTCTTTATTTGTACTCCAGCAAAATGAGAGCGAAACCTTGAGAAATTGCCTCTTAAGGGATGAATGAGGGATACACTTTGAATCTTTGTACCTGAAGAAGTTTTTATTTTGTCCTCACACCAGAAATAGAATTCCAAGTTCACAGTAATTTTCCCTCAGGGCTGGGTTTGGTGGCTCACACCTGTAATCCTAGCACTCTGGGAGACCGAAGTGGGTGGATCGCTTGACCTCAGGAGTTCAAGACCCGCCTGAGCTAGAAATGCCGTCTCTACTGAAAATAGAAAAACTAGCTGGACATAGTGGCACACACCTGTAGTCCCAACTACTTAGGAGGCTGAGGGAGGAGGATTGCTCAGGCCCAAGAGTTTGCAGTTGCTGTGAGCTATGATAATACCGCAGCACTCTACCAAGGCAACAGAATAAGACTCTGTCTCAAAAAGAAAAAAATTCCCTCAGAACACAAAAATTTTCCTCTCCTGTCTACTGAGTATCCAGGGCCGGTGTTGGTCTGATTCACAACCTTTCGTAGATCCTTATTTTTTCTGGCAGCATCTAGGATTTTCTCTATATTTTTGATGCAGCAGAAATTCATATGTCTGCTTTGGGGTTTTTTGGTTTGTTTTTAATGAAGTCCCTTTATTGGGCCTTTTCAGCTGAAGGTCCCTATTCCCTTTGGACGTCTGTGGGAAATTTCCTTGTATTATGTCTTTGATCATTTTCCGCCTAGTGGTTTGTATTCTCTTGTGGAAATTTATGGCCAACGGAATCTGGTTCTTGTTAGTGAATCGCCATGTCTTTGACCTTCTTTCATAGTTTCCATCCCTATCTAAAACAGGGTCCTTAATCTAGGGAATTTCCATGATTTTATCTTCTAGCACTTCTAATATTGGCTTAGAAATTATATTTTACGTTTTAAGCACTTCCTTATCTGTGGATTTCTTTTTTTTGTATCGTGCTCTGATCTTGTTTTATGGTTAGAATAGCTTCTTCCCACACAGTCCCCCATCCTCCAGAGGTGGCGTTTTGATCTGTGTATCTTTGGTCTCTGGTTTTCCTGATATGGGAGCCAACCCCAGGGGTCAAGTTGAATTTAAGGGAAAAAAGCCTGAGTTGCTGGGTCTGGGCCGAGTGTGCATTCTGCCCACACGCTGTGCTGAGCAGCAGGCCTGTTCCTCACAGGCGTCCTCCTGAATCGGAAGGCTAAAGGGGTGCTGTGTACACGCGTAGATCCTGAGAGCGGGCAGCAAAATGTCACAGCGTGAAGGGCGTTCCTGCGGGGGACGATGGGAACAGTTGTTCTGCTGACTCTCAGCTGCTGTCCCCCGACCTCCGTATTTAGTCGTCCTCATCACTCTTGGCCTCCATTCTGGTAATGCTGAGCCCCCATGTCTGCAGCAGCCCCACTCCACACATCTTCTGAGCATTTTGGTTTTTACTTGTGGACATGGTGCCTTCTACTTTGCATTGTCTAAAAACCACCCACCCCCGCTTCTGATCCCTTTCCCATTACTGGCCTGTCAACTTGGTTCCTCTTATTTGGGGGTAGGGTCAGTCTAAAAAGGAAGCTTCTGAAATAGTTATTTCTTAGCTTTTTGTGTTGGCGGGGTGTGCAGAGGGACGCCAGCTAGGGGGTACTTAAGAGCATTGAAAGGGCCCTTTGTGGAGCACCCTTGCTCTTTTCTGTCCTTCCCCACCAACTCCCACAGCACTAATGGCAGCTTTATTTGCAGGAGATCCTGTCTGCCTGCTGGGCTTTTGACCTGCAGGAGAGACCCAGCTTCAGCCTGCTGATGGACATGCTGGAGAAACTGCCCAAGCTGAACCGCCGGCTCTCCCACCCCGGGCACTTCTGGAAGTCAGCTGAGTAAGTACCCTGTCAGAGAGCCCAGGACAGCCAGCCACGCCCTTGCGGCCTCACCTGGGGTCTTAGGGGGCACCTTCTGGGAAAGACTTTGATCTGAGGAAACTCAAAGCAGATTAGCCAGAAGTAACTCATCTCCCTGCCCACATGATACCAAGAATTTCATTTACTGAGTTGATTTTGGAGACTCCCTTTGACAGGCAGGCACCTCCAGTTCACATCTGTGATAAACTATGTGTCAGGAGCTGGTGTAGTGGCTCACGCCTGTAATCCTAGCACTTGGGAAGGCTGAGGTGGGTGAATCGCATGAACTCACAAGTTCGAGACCTGCCTGAGCAAGACCCTGTCTCAGAAATAGCCAGGCATTGTAGTGGGTGCTTTTAGTCCCAGCTACTCGGGAGGCTGAAGCCAGAGGATCACTTGAGCCCAGGAGTTAAAGGTTGCTGTCAGCTATGAGGCCTTGGCACTCTACCCAGGGTGACAGAGTGAGACACTGTCTCAAGAAAAAGAAAAAAAAAAAAGTGTCACTATTATCAGAGCAGCACTGATGTCAGGCTAGGACTAGAAGGTTCTGCCTTGGAAGGGGCAGAATGGGCCACTTGAGGTCGGAGAGATGCGGTACTGAGCGTCACCAAAATAAGCAGAGCCAGTGTTGCTCACAGAGGCACCGACTCAAACCCAGAGCTTTTTAGCACAAAAGTCTGCCACCTGTCATGGGGACCTCACATTGCTTGGGTCAACATGGTGCTTTGCTGGAGACGCCCGTCCCCTCCTATTTGATCACACCACCCTCTCCGCCCTTGGTGCAGCTCCTCTTGGTACCACGGAGGCCTCTGCCATCTCTCCTGCATCCTGCCTCATTCCCCTTTTTCCTTTGCTCCTCTGGCTGCCTCTGCCAAAACAAACAAAAGAACCTCTGCTCTGCCGTGAATACTTTGTGAGAACTTGGGAAAGTTCTTCCTCGTCTGGGCCTCGGTTTCTGCGGCTTTAAAGAGCTGAGGTTGGGGCAAGACTGAGGGGGGGCAAACTTACGGGCCAGCTGGTGAATACTGTAGGTGTTGCAGACCAGAGGGCAATTCAATGCTTCGCTACTGGGACTGACCGTAAGTGCACGAACCCAGCCTCTGTCGCAAAGACTCTCGGCCCTGCTGGGACAGCCTGGGGGCAGCCACAGAGGACGCCTGCACCAGGGAGCTGGCCCCATTCCAGTTGGTTCTGGATATCAGAATTATTTCATGAAAAGTTTACATGTCATGAAACAGTCTTCTCTTGATTTTTTTTTTCCTTCCCAACCACAGAGAAAGGTAAAACTTAGTCTGTAGATTGTACAGAAACAGCTGGCAGGCCGTGCTGGCCACACAGGCTGGGCTCCTGGATGAGATGAGTGGTTTTAAACTTTAAGGCAAATGACACTTTTTTCTGAAAGTGGCATCTCCCACAGAGCCCCAGTACTTGAAATAGGCAAAGCTGCTCTTGAGGGCAGGGAGGGGCCAGAGCCTGTCTGCCACCCTGCTCAGTATCCCTAGAGGCCTCCAGTCCCTGCACCCGTGTCCCATCCTTGAGAGGCTGCACACCCAGTCACACCTGGTGCCAGGCGTGTGGCGGCAGCATTCCTCATCCTAGAAAGGGTCACATAAGGACTGGTTCAGGCTTGCAGATGGGGCAGTCACTGTTATGTGTCTTTTGTTTTTTTTTTTTCTTTTCTTACTATCTTTTAAGATGGTCAAAACTTTTTTCTTTCTCATTGTCCTGTCACCCTTTTCATTCCCGGGTGTTGATGGGGTCTGGATATGCTGTCCTGTCTTGTCACCTCCCCCTTTCCCTCCACCTGTCTGCCGGGGCCGACCTGATCGCCTGCTTGGGCTGGACTGCTCCCTTCCCACACCCGGCGGAATGATCTCGGGGCTCTCCCAGTCGCTGCAGGAGCCGCTACTATGGGAAAGGACGTTTCGGCCACCCCGACTTTAAGAACTCCTGTCCGGTTCTGGAGGAATAGTGTGTCTCCTGTTACTTCCCTCACTCTTGGCCTGTTTGTGGATATCCCCTTGCACACCCCCCGCTTACTCTGTGTCTGCATCCCAATCCCATTTTTGTGTGATTATTTCTTTAAGCCAATTCTTGCAGCTCACACAGCCGCCAGGCTTGTATTTCTCTCCATGGGCAAGAGAAGACCCACAGCATGTGGCAGGGCCGCTGACCACACCGAGAGTGCAGTTAGTTGTGCCTGGGTGGGAAAGAACCCAGATCATTGATTTGGGCCCCCAGGCATTGGCCCTCTCGCCATTGGCCAGAGCTCAGAAGAAGAGAGTCCGGTGAGCAGAAATACTCCCGGATGTAAATTCCAGTAGTCGAGGGCTCAGGACCGTGGGCCTGTTTGCTGACCTCTCTATAAACAGCCTATGCCTGGGCCCTGGGGGAGCTCAGAGAAGAGTCTTTGTGCCCAGGCTCCATTCCAAGCTAGCTGTGCTGCCAAGCTGAGTAGTGGCGGTGGGGGATGTCCCTGTCTCCCTGCCTGGCTGCTCCCGCCAGGCCCCCAGCGTCCCCAGGCGTGTCCCTGGGCCTCCGGCTCTGACGCTGTTCTCCCTTCTCTTCCTCCTGTAGGTTGTAGGCCTGGCTGCTTTGCATCCACCAGGGCTTTCTTCCTCCTAATCGGCCACTCAGCAACATGACTTCTGCTAAAATGCACAATGAGCTACGGGCACTAACCCAGGGATGCACCCTCTGCTACTCCGGTCTTCTCACAAGAAACTTCTTCTGCTTTGTCTGTTTTTAAACTGCCCTCTCCCCTCTCTGCGTGGCCTGCGTGTGCCTGAGTGACCGTTCCCAGAGGATCCCACTAACTGAGCTCCCTCCAAGGCAGTCTGAGCAGCTTTTAACCACCTTCCTGGATGTGACTTCTATTTCTCCCTTGTTCTTCATCTGAGGGCTGGTCTTGTTTTCGTTTGGGTGACCCTAACTCACTAACACCTTAGGGAGATATACCCCACCCACCTGTGCACACCAGCCTCCTGCCGAGTGTGTGCCTAGGGGGTAAGGGGATAGGGATTCTGCTTGGCTTTTAACCTACAAGGGGATCCTGCCAGACGAGGAGTGGAATGGTTTCAGAACTGCCCAGAGGCCAGCACCCTAGTCACAGACCCTCTTCTAAGTTCCTGTCTCTCAGTCCCCCGGTAGAGTTGGGGCAAGAGACATGAAAGTTCTTTCAGTCGCCATGAAAGACACTAGCTTGGAAGGGCTGTGTTCTCAGTGGCACACTCAGAAAAGCTGTCCTAAAGCAAAGGGATACCTGTCTGCAGACAAGTTCACTAGTGAAAACAAAGCTGCTGTCCCCCCTTTCCCCGCCCTGGCAAAGTTACTCCCTTTACATCTGCCCAAGGCTCCACAGGCCAGACCCCAGGCCAGCGTTGATCAAGCGTGTGGCAGACGGACCACCTGCAGTAGTCACTGCACTGTTGAGTATGTGTGGATTCCTGCCCGTCTTCCCCAGCACCCCCTGCTGGACCGGGATCTCTGGACTTAGGCTCTGGGAATCTGCATTTCAGCCTGCTTTCCAGGTGGCCCTAGTGTACCCCAGCATTTGAGTCAGTTTCTAAAAGGAGCATGGGATGCCCCTCCTGCTCCTGAGAGTCAGGTTTTCCATCTCTCCCAGTTCCACCTGGGGCAAGAAGTACTTTCCTGGGCTGCAAATGAGAAAACAATTTGGACAAGCCCACAGCAGTTAGAGTGCTGGGAGCACGGGGTTTAAAGATGAATGAGCTACTGTCACTGGCCAGGGGCGCCTCTGCCTAGGCTGTTGCCAAACAATCATTTTCACTTCTTGGAATGGGGGCTGGGCCCTCTGCTGAGCTTCTGGAACTAGCCCATTTCTTACCTAGTGTTGCTCTAATCCTAATCAAGACCAGCAGAGCTATGATATAACCCTTGTTTTTGTTCCTCTTTGCAGCATTAACAGCAGCAAAGTTGTACCCCGGTTTGAAAGGTTTGGCTTGGGCGTCCTGGAGTCCAGTAATCCAAAGATGTAGCCAGCTGTGCAGTTTTCCTGCTGCCTCTTTATTCCATTTTGAAATGTGTTTCTAAAACACCCAGACAACCACCACGACATAAATTACACTCCGCCTGCGCGGCGCTGCGAACAGGAGCACGAGTCTTCCATTCAGACCATTTGTCAACAGAAACCTTCGGGTCCCGGGAGATGGAGCTGCACCTGCTGTGTCTTAAAACACCACCACCAACCACCAGACCTGTCCTGAGCAGCAGCAGATGTTTACATGTGTGTTTCTGCTGCGTGAACATGATGCTTTACAATAGGTAATAATAAAAATTCGCTGCATAGGTGCACTGGCACCGACGGCCAGGAGGGCAGGAGTGGCCGTCCCCTTAGGAGGACCCTGTACGTAATGAGGGGCCCATGCTGGGCCAGAAGCAAGAAAACCATCATGACTGCGGCTGTTCCCGGGGTAGGGCATGGGGTGCATCTTCTGGCCTCTGCTTTGGCCCCAAATCCCATCAGTGGGGATTCTCCCTCTGTGTAGGGGTCTCCTCTCGTCCTATCTCAGAGACACTGTCCCTTCCTCATCTTGCAGAGGAAACCCTAGCTAGGAGCCGAGCTGCATTGCAGGGCTCAGAGTCCGCAGAGAGCTTGGACTCTCCTTCTGACCCCCACACTCTAGGCTTTTCCTACCGGAAAGGTAGAGACAGAATCCAAATAACATCTGGATTGTTCCAGCGGTTCCTAGCCAGGGCTTCTGCTGCAAGGTAAGGAAATATCCACGTGCCTGTAAAGATGTTTCTTTTTTGAAGCCCCCGGGCAGGCAGTAAGGGGATGGGACCAAGGTCTTTGGCTTTTAGACATCCCGGTCCCTGACTGATATTTGACCCTAGGGCAAAGGGACAGCCCAACAGCTGTGCAGACCATGAGGACTTGAGGGTGGAAACTAAGAAGATGAGGAAGCAGGTGGCTATCCCCCTCTTCCCAGCTGTAGGGTCACCCTGGCACTTTAGAAACCCATCGTCAGTCATGCCAGAAGGTTCTGGGACTGCGCACCTCTTCCACTTAGTCCTGTTGAAACCCTTTAGCCCGTTCCTGGCGCCTCTGTCCATGTTTCACGCTCAGGTGGGGGCATGTGGCCTGTGTCCACCCCTTCAGGCCCATCTAGGAAGCCCCCTGCCTGCGGAGCCTTCCCTAGCACCACCAGGCCTTCTATTTGAGTCCATCTGAACCCAAAGGGGCGCAGGATTCGAGAAACTCTGTGATATGCGAGCATCCTACCTGTCTTGTTAGAAACTCACCTGCGGAGAAAAGTTCCAAATGGCAAAGAAGCACTTCAGTGGAGGTGAGGTTACATTCGGCGCCAAAGCCAGGAAGGGAGAGGAGCGGAGGGAGTTGCGATGTGATTGGATTCAGGCCCAGAACCTGTGGCCATGCTCTGAGCTCAGATCGGGAGCAGGAAGCAAGGCCTGTAGCTCCCCGCCCTTCAGTTACACCCACCTAGCGGAGCCGGTCTTTGTAGCACACGCCACTGTGCCAAGACGTTGTTATGGGGCTGGCTCCCTCTGTCTGGCTGAGCCCTCCTTGGGAGCATGGTGACACAACAGTGCCCGTACCCTGGGACATTAGGATCCTGGGGCTTTTCTGTGCTGTGACTGATCGTTTTCTCCCATCGTCCCTTTGGCCTCCCACACGGCTGCACCTGCCCAGAGGTCACAGTGTGCATATGTCCGCCTGTCGTCTTTCCAGTAGGACACTGGCTTTGGCCCAGGCGAGAGCAGAGCTGGTGGACATAGTGCTGAGCCCCAGGGTTGGACGGGAGTCGAATGAGTCAGACCTAATCTTTCCTGACCCTGCCACAGCGGGTGGCACAGCCTGCAGAAAATCTGCGTGTTGCTTTTTCTAGTGAGCATCACAGTTCAGGAAGCTCTTGTTGAGCACCTACAGTGTAAGTGGTCTTGTGCACATGCTGGGGACATAGAGATAGGAGCAGTGACAGTCCCCACCCTTAAGGAACTGACGATCTAATGGGGGCCTGTTATCTGCTAGGAACCCAGAAGCCACCTGGCTGAAAGGCAGAGCTGAGGAACTGGTGGACACCCTCTTCCCCTCCGAGTCCCTGGGCAGACCTGCTGCCTCTACTCTGCCTGTCATTTAAGAACCCCCTCCCCGCCATGGTCCCCTTCTCCCTTTTTTTTTTAAGTGACTGTGAATTGTGGGTAGGAAGATATGATTGCCCTTCTGTGTGCCCTCTCCGTCTGCCTTGGAAACACATGAAGGACAACGCTTACTGTGAATTCAACCCTCACGGCCGACTGTGAAGGGGATGGAGAAAGGTGGGAGGGCTTGGTGAGAGCTCTTGGGGGCTGGCGGTGGAAGTCCCCACTGGGGTCTGGAGTGGAGCCCAAGCTTTGGCCCTTCGCAGCACCCCTAGTTCCAAGCCTCACCTCCAAATCCTTGTTGTCTTTACCCACCAGAGCCACAGCCCCCTGGCTTTCCATCTAACTCAGAGTTTGGAATCCTAGCTAGCACTGGGTTAGTTGTGAGCAGCGTGTAGCAAAGTTGATCTCTCCATCTCACCAAGTTAGAACACCCTCTGCCGTCGTTTGTGGTCATGGAGGGAATGGCGAGCCCTGTAAGCCTATATCCCCCTGTATTGATTTGGATTGGGGGGAGAGGGGAGAGGCAGAGACAAATGTGAAACCAGCAGGGGAGTTTGTGCCATGGGGCAGCATTAGCCAGGATTTCATCAGTGTGTGCAAACCTAGTGTCTTCTGTGGCCACAAGGCACACACTTGCTTTTTTTTTTTTTTTAATGTGATGTAAAATTTGTACAGTAAAAGTTTTTATATTTTCTATCAACTGCGTTTGTCTTTCAGAAATGCTATTAATTTAAATTAAAATGGTTAGTATTAACAAATGTGCTGTATCGGGGCTTTTTTGCCACTGGCAAGAATACGCCCTCTGTGTTGAGCCAGGCCTGGGTGTCTGGAGTTTGTTAATAAAGTCATACCAAGGTGTCCCGGGCTTGTGTTTGCTTTGGTTAGTTGCAAGTGAATGTTGGGGACCACTTGGCATCTTTTCCAACGACAATGGGATGAAAATAGAAATCAATTAACAGAAGTAAGACAGGGATGCCCATTTTTGCCACTCATATTTAGCATAGAACTGAAAGTTCTAGCTTGAGCATTGAGGCAGGAAAAAACAAAAGACATCCGCATTGAAAAGGAAGAAAAGTTGTTCATAAATGATATGATCTTATATATAGAAAACGCAAAGGATTAAAAAAAACTGTTAGAGGCTTGAGCCTGTGGCTCAGCAGGCTAAGGCACCAGCCACGTACACCTGAGCTGGCAGGTTCGAATCCAGCCCGGGCCCGCCAAACAACAATGATGGCTGCAACCAAGAAATGGCCAGGCAATGTAGCGGGTACCTGTAGTCCCAGCTACTTGGGAGGCGGAGGCAAGAGACTCGCTTGAGCCCAGGAATTGGAGGTTGCTGTGAACTGTGATGCCACGGCCCTCTATCCAGGGTGACAGCTTGAGGCTCTGTCTCAAAAAAAAAAAAAAAAAAAAACTGTTAGAAATAATAAATTCAGCAAAATCAATTGCATTCCTATTTGAATGTGATGTAAAATTTGTACAGTAAAAGTTTTTATATTTTCCATCAACTGCATTTGTCTTCCAGAAATGCTATTAATTTAAATTAAAAATGGTTAGTATTAACAAATGTGCTGCTATAGTAAATGTATATCAAATTGGTCTTGGGATTCCCTTTTCAGGTAGTTAAATTAAAAAATTTAAATTTGAATTTAACCTGAAAAGGAAATCCCAACACCAATTCTATTTACTATAGCATCAACAAATAAAGTACTTACAAGTTAATTATGAAGGTGAAAAACTGGAACAATGAAAACTACAAAACATTGCTGAAAGAAATTAACAAAGACAAATGGAAGGAAACACATCCCATGTTCATGAATTGGAGGACTTAATGTTGTTAAAATGTTTTTTGTTTTTTGGGGTGGGGATTGGAGACAGAGCCTCAAGCTATTGCCCTGGGTAGAGTGCCATGGTGTCACAGCTCACAGCAACCTCAAACAAATTCTCTTGCCTCAGCCTCCCAAGTAGCTGGGACTACAGGTGCCCCCCAGAACACCAGCTATTTTGGAGGGTTGTAGTTGTCATTGTTTGACAGGCCCGGGCCGGATTCGAATCTGCCAGCTCTGGTGTATGTGGGTAGCGCCTTAGCCACTTGAGCTACAGGTGCCACGCATATTGTTAAAATGTTAATACTTCTCACAGATTCAGTGCAGTTCCTATCGAAATCCCAATGATGATTTTTGCAGAAATAGAAAAACCTAAAATTCATAGAAATCTCAAGGGACTCAAAATAACCAAAAACAATATTGGAAAAGAGCAAAGCTGAAGGACTCATACTTAAAGATGTATAGACCAGTAGATAGAATAATGAGCCCACGAATAAACCCTCATGTATATGGTCAAATGATTTTTGGCAGGAGTGCCAAGATCACTATATGGAGAAAGGACATTCTCTTCAACAAATGATGTTGAGGAAACTGGATATCCACATGGCAGAAGAATGAATTCGGACCCTTAGATAATATTTAAAAATTAAGCAGGCTAGGGCGGCGCCTGTGGCTCAAGTCAGTAAGGCGCCGGCCCCATGTACCGAGGGTGGCGGGTTCAGACCCAGCCCCGGCCGGCCAAACTGCAAACAAAAAAATAGCTGGGCATTGTGGCGGGCGCCTGTGGTCCTGGCTACTCGGGAGGCTGAGGCAAGAGGATCGTCTAAGCCCAGGAGTTGGAGGTTGCTGTGACCTGTGTGATGCCACGACACTCTACTGAGGGCGATAAAGTGAGACTTGGTCTCAAAAAAAAGAAAGAAAGAAATATTTAATTGGAAAGACCTGCCACATATAAATCTCCACATGTTTATTATTGGGAAAGAATCCTTAAAAAAAAAATAAGCATCTATATACTGGATTAGTTAAAATTAGACTTGAGCTTTGAATACTGCAGAGAGTGCCCAGATTTCACATATTTTTTAAAAGATAGAGAATGTCGAAGAAGTAACTTAACATAACTAAAGTGCCACAGGAAGAGCAGGCAGTTCCTTTGTCAAGAAGCCTCCACTGCCCTAACAGGACTTGTCAAAGCTCTTTTCTTCATGTCGCTTCTGAAGGCATAGTGAGTTTTAAAAAATTTTTTTTTAATAGTGTGACTCTTCACTGTCTACTTCCCCACTTTTCCTCTCTGGAGTGCATTTTCTCTTGACTGGAGAAGAAGCAATACAAAAATGTGGTCAGATGAAGTAGAGAATTGATGTAATTAACTAGATCAGATGCAGGAACTGGACGGTGGCTCTGGTCCGTATGTGAATGTAATCTGCAGAATATTATTGTTCACCCTGAAAAGGGTTTAAAGTAGGTTCTTAATAGTTTGGAGCACTTCAAAATTAAGGGGCTGTGCATTAGTTTCCATATCTTTTAGTAAAAAATAAGACCCCTGGGGAGCCCTGAGCTAAACAGGACTTAAGAGCTCTCCAGTGTGCCAGAGCTCTACATGGCCCTGGTCACATTTCCACATTACTCTTCTGGCCCCTGGAAGCATTCGGCTCTGTGACTCTTAAAATGCAAGATACAAGCAATTGCATTAATTCTCCATTTGCTGTGACTGTAAAGAGGGTCTTTTTATAGCTGAATTCACATAGCACAACTCCTTTCTAACATCCAGAAGACCCCAAAATTTATAATAAGCAGAGTGGGATGATGTATCTTCCGAGTCATCCCACTGTAATTTTTAATTCCCTCAGAACTTGTTTTCTCAAGGTTTTAAAAACTTCTTAAGATCACTGGATATTTCCCTTCTTCTTTGTGGTAACAGAAGAAAAGGTTCTGAGCTTCTTGATTACTAAGATTTAAAAGATGGCATACAAAGACTATTACAAATGTCACTGGGCCATTGCCTTATCTTTAAATACCCTAAGTACTTTAGTTTGTGAATAAACTCGGTTATTATAAGAAAACCCATATGTGGTCATGGTGCTTGCCTAAAAGCTAGATTTGCCTTTCCTTTATCTTTTTCTTTTAGATTCACTCTCAAGTAGTTGGCATAAAATTAGAATAATTAGGCAATGGAGGACAACAAGGGAAGTAGAACCAAGACATAGACAAGGGGGGAAAATGTATCAGTAAATTTTAAAAAATCATCATCCTTGCAGCTTGTATTCTGTGGAATGAAACTTCTGATGTTAGTGTGTAGTGGTGTTCTTATTTATATAGTGATAAATAACTGATTTCACGAAATTAATTTCCATTGTATCCTTAGCAAAGAATAGAAACTAGCACATAATAGTTCCTCGATAGAGTCGAAAAATAAATTAAAAGTGCCTTAGGCATACAAATGTACACACACAGACCTAAGTGACTTTAGTCATGTTTGTGAGGGACGGATCAAGGCTATGCATACTATTAAACATGGACTTAACTTAGAAAACTTTTTAAAAAATATTCTGAATTGAATGATCTGGTAGGTTGGTTTGGTTTGTGTCCCCCGACTCTGAGGTCCATGAAGTGAGCACCTCTTCACCTTCACCCGTGACTCTATGGAGAATTGTTGCATTTTCTTCTTCTCGTGAAATTTTTTGGTTTCTACTTTACAGCATTGTTCTGAACTCCGTAGTATCTTATATCTAACTACGTATGTATGTATGTATGTGCTTTTAGTGAAGTCACTTCATTTTTTTCCCTCCTTTTAGATGGTACAGTTGAATTCTGTTACATGTATGTATTATATAGTGGTGGGGTCTGGGCTTTGGTGTATCCATCACTCCAGTAGGGTGCCCTGTACCCCACAGGTAATTATTTATCCCGTCCACCCCCCCCACCAATGTGAGTCTCCAATGTCCAGTATACCACTCTGTGGCCCTGTGTAGCCATAGTTCAGCTCCTGCTTATAAGTGAGACCATCCAGCATTTGTTTTCCTGTTCCTAAGTTACTTCACTTAGGATAATGGCCTCCAGTTCTACCTAAGTTGTTGCAAAATACATTATTTAATGCTTTCTTATTGCTGAATAGTATTCCATGGTGTGCTTGCGTGTGTTTGCACGTGTGTGTATACACACATTTTCTTTATCTACTCATCAGTGGATGGGCACTTAGGTAGATTCTATAGTATCACAGTATTTATTGACTAACAAGCTATTGCCATCCTATTCCTATAATACTGTCGCCAAGAAACCTTGTGGGCAGTGCTGCTGACTTGGTTGGGTCCTGGGCAAGGCTGCTGGCCAACAACACTTGTAATTTAGTTTGTCAGTGGCTGCGGGGATTCTGCTATCTGAGCCATCCTTCTAACTGGCCACCTTCCTCCACTTCTGTTGTTACTTAGCTGGTGGATTGACTAGCATGGCTTCTTCAGATGGTTCCTACAACTTATTTCCCTTAGCGCCTACCGACTTAGACTTTCTTTTGTGTTTCCTTGTTCAAAAACAGAATAAAGGGAGCTGATTGGCTCAAATTACTCTGTGGATCCCCCCTTTTTGGGGTCAACTGTTCACTTCAGAACCCAATCAACTGGAAAGGGAGGAGTCTCTTTAGGCTCTCACTGTCCAAGACTATCACCCTGGGGAGTTGGCTTCAACCTGTGAATTTGGGGGCAGACCCAAATATTCAAACCGTAGCACACATCTTTCATTTTACCCCTGGAACGTCTGAACTGACACATGAGATCAGAGATAATGATGCCTTCCAGTCTCACTCTTCCAGGCATGGGATTAAGGATGTGGCTTAGGGTTTAAAGACTTCTAGACACAGACTTCATGGATACCACACTTCTCAGAAAACATTCTACCGCATCCCCAGGCAGGGATCGCCAGCCATAGAAAATGCCCAAGAGTTTTTTTCCCAATATGAATTTCTATGAAAGTTATAAAAAATAAGGCTCCATTTATTTTTATACTGTGGGATTATCACAAAGACCTTTCCAGTTTTCTCTGAAGGCCCAGGAATATTTGATTAGTAAGTGTTGTGTGCGAAATGTAGATATATTTTTATCTACACTGGTTTATCAAGTAGAATGTGATGCTGTTTGTCAAACAGAATAAGCACCTTCTCTTGAACCCAGGTTATTTGGGAAAAAAACGTTAAGAGATACTGGTTACTGTTATTCTCTTGTACTTCCTGATCTATGTTACTCTCAAAATAAGTACAAAGGATGACAGATAATTTCCAGTTACCCTTGATACTATGGAAATAGACAGTCAGACTTTGTATGATTACATGAAGATCAACCCCAATCAAAACTTTACCATTTCTACCAGATCCAATTATCACTAATATCTTCATTTATTCTTCAGTGGTATTATATCCTGTCTTGGATAATGAAATTTATGGACTTTGATATGTAATATTCATAGACACTAACAAAACTGTTATTATAATCATAGTTGTGATAGATTATTTTCAAGGACACATCTTTGGAGGGATATGCTATGGTTAAATACTGTACTACAAGTCCAGATCCAGATCCGTCTGCAAGACAGCGTTGGAAAATATTGATTCTGAATTAAATATGATATTTAATATCTTCTATCAAAAGAAAACACCATATGAAAACAAAAAGGAAGACCAGAGGTTGAACTTTTTGACAAGCAATGAACAAAGATGTGAGAGTAACTCAGAGAAAACTGGGAGATATTCGAAAAATAATCTATTCATTAACTAGTGGATTTAGATATTTTAGAATATTAGCATATAAATCTAACTTCTTTTGGTGAATAATCACGGCTGATGAGGCAGGTTGTGGAGAAAATCAAATCGCATTTATAATTTATCATTTGTTTTCATTATCCTTAGACAATATTGTGTATGAGAGGACAACGAATTGTATTTTTTCTCCAACATCAAACCCATGTGATTTCAGGGTAGCCACCGATAGATAGGGCTGATGGCTAGATCCAGGAGGTCACAGTTTTCTCTTCAAATCTACTTGGCAGAAACTTCAAATACTAAGTTATTTTACATAAAGTAAATATTCAAGAATGAAACTTTTCATTCTTTCAATCCGACAGACCATCCAACAACTCGCATTTATCTATTTATTTATTTTTGCACTTTTGACCGGGGCCTGTCTTGAACCCACCACCCGTGCTATATGGAGCCAATGAGCTACTCCTTGAGCCACAGTCACCACCGAACAACTAACTTTTAGAAATAATGTTTACTTCTCTCAAGCTCTAATGCTGGGCTGTGAGTATCCTTTGTTAATAATTTGATATGTGAAGTTATCTGCAACGTATTTTAGGTTGAATGAGCCTGGCAAATCATGTTTTAGGCTGGAATCCTTTGTGTTAGACCAAAGAGAGGTGGAGCTGCCCATTTCCTTTGCCTTATACAGGACATCTGAAGGGGAACCATGTACTAATCTCCAATGATCAATTCATCATCACTTGCCAAATAAATCTGCTTGTTTCTGTTGGTTATCCTAAATTAATGAAATTTGACAAAAAAATTATCGAGCCCATGCTAAGTAAAGGAAGAGTAAAGCAAATGTAATAAAATATATAATAGAGTATGATTTAAAATATAAAAAAATTATTTTTTAGAGATGGGGTCTTGCTATGTTGCCCAGGCTAGACTCAAACTCCTGGGCTAATGGGACCCTCCCAATTCAGCCTCCCAAGGAGCTGGGAGCACAGGTGCATGCCACCATGCCCAGCTAATACAGCATAATAAAATAATGACAAATTGGTTGGTAGTTCTTCAATTCCCCAAAGTGCTGGCACATTCATTATTTCACTTGACCTCAAAAGCTCTTATTCCTTACAGCTAGGAAACTGAGGTTCTGGGGATGGAATGGGGGTGTCACATGATTCAGTAGTTTACACAGATGGTGGGTGACCGAACCTAGAGAAGAATCTAACTCCCACACCTTGTGATCAAAGTTCTGTCCATTACTCTTATCTCTGCCCAACTTGCAACACAGCAATTGATTTGTTTCCATCCATTCTTTATTGATGAACACCACGTAGCAGAGAACACTGGTGCACAAAGGATTTCCTGGCTGCTGAGCTACCCATAACACTGGACATGAAAGATGCTGCCTGCCAAGTAAACTTGACCCAGGATGCAAGAGGTTTACAGCATTAACAGGTGAGCGTCAAGCTGTCATCAATCATTGTAACAGGGCTGTTTCACTGTTTTTAACCTTGCTCTGAAGTGTGATGCCTTTGTTAACACTCGATTCTAGAGGGAAGAAAAAGAATATTTCTCTCCTGAAGAGCGTGTTTACTTTATCAACTACATCTTAGACAAGCAAAACCCACCCCTCCCTTAACTTTGTGCAAAATATCCTCCCCAAACAGACTGAATAGTCTTACCCAATTCTGTCAAACTTCGACATTGAGCTTCTTGTTAGAATTTAGTCTTTATTATTTAGCTTATTATTGGCATTTATTGTGTTTGATTACTCAAATATCAAATTATTAACAAAGGGTTCTTACAGCCTAGCATTAGGGTTGAAAAGAAGTAGCCATTATTTTCCCAAAGGTGAGTGGTTGGATGGATCTGTATGCGGGAAAGAATAAAAGGTTTCAAACATAGAACTCCACGATGCTCTTTTTCACTCCCTTATCTAATACATCAGCGAGTCCTCATGGCTCTTTCTCCAAAATCTATCTTTTCTGCCAATCTTTGTCTTCCCCTCCCCCTTGCTGTCCCGTGAGTTCAAGGTGCCAACACTTCTCAGCTGTCCTACTCTGGTAGCAGCCCAGCTCCTAACAGTTACCTGTTTTCATTCTCTTTGTCCCCCGTGACTGTCCAGCCACACAGTAACCCGAGAGATGCTTTTAAAATTATAAATCAGGGCTCTCTGGTCCCCTCGTTTGTCAGACAGCCGCTTTTTCTAGTGCAGCGCCAGCCGCATCCCTGAGGCACCGTGATGAAAGTGAAGGTCGGAATAAATGGCTTTGGTCGTATTGGGCGCCTGGTCGTCAGGGCTGCTTTTAACTCTGGCAAAGTTGGATATTGTCGCCATCGATGACCCCTTCATTGACCTCAACTACATGGTCTACATGTTCCAGTATAATTCCACCCATGGCACAGTCGAGGCTGAGAACGGGAAGCTTGTCATGAATGAAAATCCCATAACTATCTTCCAGGAGCAAGATCCCTCCAAAATAAAATGGGGTGAGGCAGGCACTGTATGTTGTGGAGTCCACTGGTGTCTTCACCACCATGGAGAAGGCTTGGGCTTACCTACAGGGGGGTGCCAAAAGGGTCATCATCTCTGCCCCTTCTGCTGATGCTCCCATGTTTGTGATGGGTGTGAAGCACGAGAAGTACAAATACAGCCTCAGCATTGTCAGCAATGCCTCCTGCACCACCAACTGCTTAGCCCCCTTGGCTAAGGTCATCCATGACAACTTTGGCAACATGGAGGGACTCATGACCACAGTCCGTGCCATTACTGCCACCCAGAAGACTGTGGATGGCCCCTCTGGGAAGTTGTGACATGATGGTCGTGGGGCTCTCCAGAACATCATCCCTGCCTCAACTGGTACAGCCAAAGTTGTGGACAAGGTTATCCCTGAGCTGAATGGGAAGCTTACTGGCATGACCTTCCGTGTCCCCACTGCCAACGTGTCGGTTGTGGATCTCACCTGCTGTCTGGAGAAGGCTGCCAAATATGATGATATCAAGAAGGTGGTGAAGCAGGCATCAGAGGGCATCCTGGGTTACACCAAGCACCAGATCATCTCCTCTGACTTCCACAGTGACCCCCATTCTTCTACCTTTGATGCTGGGGCTGGCATTGCCCTTAATGACCACTTTGTCAAACTCATTGCCTGGTATGATAATGAATTTCCAAGGAAAACCTGGGAAATGAAGGCACCTGCTTTGTTAGAAGCAAGCCTGAATAGTTCCATAGGTAATGTCACGATTGGGCACAGACAGATTCTGCTTAGTGGAAGTATTTACATAAGCAAAGACAGTGTGAGTATTTGAAGCATGTTTTGAGCCTTTGGGGGGGGAATGTGGGATAAGATTTTGTGCACACATCTTCCTTTTACTTAGAGTGGATGAAATACCATTAGGGCTTTTTGGTAATGGCCACTCTGTTGACCGGGGCCTCTTACCATCCATCCCAATGGAAGGCAGCAGACCTGTGGAGCACATCCCCCCTGGGTCACATGCTGAGAGGGAAAATTGAAGCCTGGCAGCCCTGGGGGGCAGGCCCTTTCAACTATGAGATTCCAGAGGAGCTGCGCTGTGTCATGAGGGCAGGAGACCACGCACCTGATACAGTGGCTCTTAACCGGTCAGATCCACCGATAAACAACAGTGTGGCCCTGCAACTGTCAGGTGTGATTAACCAAGCCTCTTCCCATGGGAGGTGAGGTCAGGGCTTAGAAGAGTGGACACTCCTTTTTTTAGCACTGCCTTGTCACAGAGAAAGTGTCTATGAATGTTCCCTTTTCTTTGGGTTGAGGCAGGAAGATGAAAAGGAAAACCTCATTATTTCTCCCTAAAATGGTGTTTCAGGAAAAAACAAGTATTTACAGAACAAGGCTGCCGGTCCTATTGATAGACGTGACCAGCCTTTAAGCCTGCCGACAGGAGAGATTCACTGTGAGACCAAAAGGTTTCCTCTGGGCAGCAGAACTGTTTGAAGATTCCGTAAAGCGTATGCTAAGAGTTGTGTTTACCTAGAAGCCTCTTAGAGACCTAAAAATAGGACGTTCAGCGTTGAAAGGCTGCCCATCTGTAGGCAGACAGAGGTTTCTAGCCGTCCATAGCAGAGGCCCAATCTCCAAGTCTCAGTTTACCTTTAATTGTACAATAACGTCTCCATTGCACTCAGTTCTCAAACTGAATTCACCAGTCACAGTACCGGAGAACTCTCTAGGAGAAGAAATTCAGATAACAACTAAAAATTTAAATCCATCCCTAACGGCAATCTTGTTTTCTTTTTTAACATCACAAACCAAGTTCCCCTCCATGGTGTAGGGAGAAAGGGAGACGAAGTGTCTTAAGCAAGTCCCTCTTCCGTCTTTCCCAGATTTTCCTGGAGTTTTGTTTTAAATAAGACCACAGACTATTGCAAAGACAGTCTCTTTTTTTATTCCCCACTAACTTAGAATAAGTTTGGTGATTCATTTGTTTTCTAAAGTGCATTAATTTCACATTTCAAAGAAGAGACTGAGCCCTAGTGGCTATGAATAGAATTTAAATGTATTTTCCAAAGACTTAAACTTTAAGAACTGAGCCTGAGATGATTTCACTCTTCCGATCACTGTCTAATTCAGCCACTTGTTGCTTAACGACAGGGATATGTTCTGAGAAATGGGTCCTCAGGTGATTTTGTCATTGTGCACATTCTACAGTGTATTTACACAAACCTAGGATACCCTCAACATACCTGGGTAGAGCGCACGGCTCCTTGGCTACAAACCGTACAGCCAGTTACTGCACTGGATACTGTTGGCCACTGGAACACAGTGGTAAGTATTTGTGTAGCTCAACAACCCAGAGGAACAGTAAAGATGTGGTTATTATAATCTCACGGAAAAACCGTTGCACATGTGGCCTGTTGTTGACCGAAATGTCTTTATGCAGCACATGACTGTGTTTCCAACAGGTAACTTGCCCAATTCCATTCTGATGCCTTTAAGAAATAAAGAAAAATCTAGTGGATGAATCTGTACAATTGGATTTCTTCTTTTCCTGAAAAAGCCATAAGATCGTCATCAGAGTGTGTATGAAAAGATTCTCAAGTTTCGCTTCACGATATGTATTTCATGCTTCTCCATAAATTTCTAGTAATATTTGAGATTCTTTAAACTTTTAAACTTCTTAAAACTCTCTGTGGTGTATCATCAACTAAATTTAAAGAGGCTTAATTTTTAAAAACTACTCTTACACACTTAAGATTTTTCTTTATATTTTAATTCTTTCAAATCAAAAATATTAACATATATGTCCTTCATAAAATTTCCAAGTACATCAAGTAAAACATAGAAATTTCCTTTCCTTTTACTCCACTTCTATACTCCAAAGATACTTGTGATTAACAATTTGATATATGTCCATTCAGATTTTGTTCTCCTCTGCATAAAGAACATATAGGTAAATATATTTTAATTTATGTTAATCTTACTATGAAAAATTTCAGGCTTTAAAAAGTAGAGTAGGATGATGAGTTAGTATCTACTTGTCACCTCATTTGCTGGATCTAATTATGGTCAGTCCTGTTTTAGCTATACTTTCTTGCTTCCATGCCCCCCTGGATTATTTGTAAGCAAGGCTGAGAGATAATATCATTTCATTATCACACCTTAGTATTTGTCTCTAACACATAAGGATATTAAAAAAATCATTGTCATTCCTGAATTATAAAAAATAACTCTCAAATAATATCTGATACCCAGTATTTAAATTTTTCCAAACTAAGGCCGGGTGGGGTGGCTCACACATGTAATCCTAGCACTCTGGGAGTTCCAAAGTGGGTGGATGCCTGAGCTCATGGGTTCAAGACCAACCTGAGCAAGAACAAGACCCTGTTTCTAAAAAAGGCCTGGCCTTGTGGCAGGCGCATGTAGTCCTAGCTATGCGGGAGGCTGAGGCAAGAAGATCACTTGAACCCATGAGTTTGAGGTTGCTGTGAGCTATGACACCATTGCACTCTACTGAGGGTGACAAAATGTCTCAATAAATAAATAAATAGATTTTTCCAATCTACATATGCACAGTATATATAAAAAAAATGGAACTATACTGGACATAGGGCTATATAACTTGCAGGAAAATTTAAACTTTAGGAAATTGTGGTACATTTTGTATTATGGTACACAGTGTATTATGTAGCCATAAAAAAGAACGAAATCTTGCCATTTTCATGAACATGGATGGCACTGAAGAACATTATGTTAAGAGAAATAAGCCAAGCCCAAAAAGACAAATCTCATATGTTCTCACTCATACGTATGTGGGAGCTAAATATTAAAAAGGGTCGCTCTCAAAGAGGCAGAGAGTAGAATGGTGGTTATCAGAGGCTGGGAAAGGGGACAAGCTGGGGGTATCAGGGGCAAGGGGGTGGATAAAGTGGGGATGGTTCATGGGTACAAAAATATTGTCAGATAGATAGAATGAACAGTATTTGATAGCACAAAAAGGGACTATAATCAATAATAAGTTAGAGTATACTTCAAAATATCTCACAGAAAGGAACTGGAGTGTTCCTAATGAGAGGTATTGATAAAGGCTTGAGGTTATGGAGAACTCAATCACTTTGATTTAATTAATATACATTGTGCACCTGTCTCGAAACATCACATGTACCCTATAAATATATACAACTATTATGTACTCATAATAACTTTTAAAAAAAGTATTAGACCAAAGAAGTTGTTAGAATCCAATGGGACTCTTGAGTTTATGTTTTAGACAGCTCCTATTAATTTATAAAATCCTACTTACCTGGATAAAGATTCCTTCATAAATGGTAAGGTTTAAGATCTTTTCATGTGTTTATATTGCATTTGTATATCATCAGAGAGGCATCTCTCCATGTCTTTTGCCCATTTTCTAGTTGGATTTTTTTTCTTTTTTACTTTTTACGGTAGAACTTTGAGAGGTCTTTAGATGTTCTAGAGGTGAGTCCTTTGTCAGATACGTGGCTCACAAATGTTTTCTCTCAGGCTAAATCTTGAGAGAGCCTTTTAACAGGCTTTCTCATAGCAAATGTTTTTAATTGTGACAAACTCTAATTTATTGATTTTTATCTTTTATAGATTTTTTTATATCATATCTAAAAAGTCCTCAAGAGGTCTTAGATCCCAAAGATTTCTCCTATGTTATCTTCTAAAATTTTACAGTATTGTGTTTTCCATTTAAGTTTGTGATTCATTTTGAGGTAATTTTTATATAAAGTATGAGATTTAAGTCAAGGGTCACTTTTTCTGTGCATATTCAATTGCCTCAGGACATTTGGTTGAAAAGACTATCTATCCTTCACTGAAGCGCTTTTGACACTTTGTCTATAATCAGTAGGCTGGCCAGGCCTGGTGGCTCATGCCTATAATCCTAGCACTCTGGGAGGCTGAGGCAGGTGGATTGTTTGAGCACAGGAGCTCGTGACCAGCCTGAGCAAGAGCAAGATCAATCTCTACTAAAAATAGAAAACATAGCTGGGAGTTATGGTGGGTGCCGATAGTCCCAGATTGTGGGAGGCTGAGGCAGGAGGATTGCTTGAACCCATGAGTTTGAAGTTGCTGTGAGCTATGGTGCCACAACTCAGGGCACCAGAGTGAGACTTCGTCTCAAAAATATAAAGAAATAAAATAAAATAAAATAAATGGAGTAGGCTGTTCCTGTGTGGAGTTATTTCCAGATTCTCTATTCTTTCCTATTCTAGTCCATGTTTCTGCCCCTCCACCGATACCACATAGCCTTGATTACTATAGTTATATAGTAACTCTTGAAATTAGGTTGATTTATTTTTTTCTACATTCTTCTTTTTCAAAAAAGTTTTTAAGTATTTGATTTCCTTTGCCTCTCTGTATACATTTAAAGACAGTTTTATCTGTATCTACACAAAATCTTGCTGAAATTTTGATAGCAGTTGTGTTAAATCTGTGTGACAATTTTACATGTAACTTGCCTAGGCTATGGGATGCCTAGAAATCTAGTTAAACATTATTTCTGGGTGTGTCAGTGAGGGTGTTTCTGGAAGAGATCAGTGTTTGAATCAGTAGCTGAGGAAAGCAGATTCCCGCCCACTGTGGTGGGCACCATCCAGTCTGCATAATACAAAAAGATGGAGGAGAGGGGAATTCTCTCTCTGTTTGATTACTTAACCTGGGAAATCAGCCTTTGCTTAGGCTGGAATTTATACATTGGCCTTCCAGTTCTCAGGCCTTCAGACTTGGTTTAAACTTAGCATTGGGCAGTGCCTATGGCTCATTGAGTAGGGCAATGGCCCCATATACCGAGGGTGGCGCGTTTGAACCCAGCCCTGCCAAACTGCAACAAAAAATAGCCAGGCCTTGTGATGTACGCCTGTAGTCTCAGCTACTTGGGAGGCTGAGGCAAGAGAATCACCTAAGCCCAGGAGTTGGAGGTTGTTGTAAGCTGTGACGCCACAGCACTCTACCGAGGGCGATAAAGTGAGACTCTGTCTCTAAAAAAAGAAAGCTTTTTTCCTTTCTTATCGTTCAGATGTTCATTGGAGTAGCACTTTTAATTACTTTGAAGAACTTTTCCTTTGCATTCACAATGCGGCTAACAGTTTAAACCCAGGAGGCCTAGTTTGCATTCTGTGTTGGCTTTGACATGTCTTCCTTGCTGAGCTTAATTGTTTTCAGTTATTTATTTAAACATTTATTAAGGTCTCCATCTTCTGTGGGTACACCTTGCGGCACCCCTAAAAAATTACAAGACTAACATCAAAGATCACTCACTGATCATGGATCACCATAGTAGATATAATAATATTGGAAAAGTTTGAAATATTGGGGATGCCGGCCACATACACCAAGGCTGGCTGGTTCCAATCCAGCCTGGGCCAGCCAAACAACAATGACAACTGCAACAACAACAACAACAACAACAACAACAAAATAGTCCAGTGTTGTGGCGGGCACCTGTAGTCCCAGCTACTTGGGAGGCTGAGGCAAGAGAATCGCTTACGCTCAAGAGTTTGAGGTTGATCTGTGATGCTATGGCACTCTACCAACCAAAGATGACATAGTGAGACCCTGTCTCAAAAAAAAAAAAAAAAAAGAAAAGAAAAGTTTGAGGCTCAGCACCTATGGCGCAAGTGGCTAAGGTGCCAGCCATGTACACCTGAGCTGCCAGGTTCGAATCCAGCCCAGTCCACCAAACGACAAAGATGGCTGCAACCAAAAAATGGCTGGGCATTGTGGTGGGTGCCTGTAGTCCCAGCTACTTGGGGGGCGGAGGCAGGAGACTCGCTTGAGCCCAGGAATTGGAGATTGCTGTGAGCTGTGATGTCACAGCACTCTAT
>CAUYRH010045045.1:0-22928 GCA_963574655.1 Perodicticus potto
GTGTTGTGGCAGGCGCCTGTGGTCCCAGCTACTTGGGAGGCAGAGGCAGGAGACTCGCTTGAGCCCAGGAATTGGAGGTTGCTGTGACCTGTGATGCCACAGCACTCTATCCAGGGTGACAGCTTGAGGCTCTGTCTCAAAAAAAAAAAAAAAAAATTAATGACTTAAAAACATCCCAAACCTTCCCCTTTCCTATGACTTCTGCTTTCTCTGTCCCTTTCTTTTCCACTGCCTCTGCCACGGTACAGCCCCACATATTACTACCTGGGTATGTTAATCCGATTTCCTAACCGCTCTCCTTACCTCCAGTCTCAGGCAGTCGCCGGCCTCTCCATACTCCTTCACTTTGCCAGATCATCTCAAAAGGTAAGCACTTCATAAGCAAGAAAATAATTTTTCATAGTTCTCTTATGTTTCAGGTTCCCAGGCCAGTATGATTTGCTGATCAGAACTTCGTAACTTTCCGTCACACTGACCCATTCTCTCTTGAGTTTCTTTCCCAGGAATGGCAACCTCCTTGCAGCTACAAGAT
Source organism: Perodicticus potto (assembly GCA_963574655.1). Classification (NCBI taxonomy): domain Eukaryota; kingdom Metazoa; phylum Chordata; class Mammalia; order Primates; family Lorisidae; genus Perodicticus; species Perodicticus potto. The sequence goes on from CAUYRH010045045.1 coordinate 533, forward strand.
AACTACAGAGACTTACACCCTGTTTGTCCAGAAAAGACAAGATAAGCGATACACCATGGTAGATTGTGCCCAAGGACCCACTGAGCCTGCACAAAGTGCTGAGAGAATGACCAATATTAACCCCTAGCTCATTATAATACTAAAATCTCCGCCCTGGGAGGGAGGGACTTATCCACCATTTTTTGTTCAGGGTACATATGTAGTATCTCATATATCCCCTGGTTTCTCACTCCCCTGTGAGTGTACCTTGCACTCCCCCCCAACACATAATGATATTCACTCCCCTCATTCATTATTCGTTTTCACCTGCATAAACCCCCACTTGGACCCTGTTGGTTGGGAAGATAGTTTTGAGTCAGTACATGCCTTCCCCTCCGAGCAGATGCGTCTCCTACAGTAAATCCTTTCCTCCTTGACAATCCTCCTTGTCTCAGTAATGGGTTCATCAACAAAAACCTGGAAGCAATCTTGTAACTCCCCTGCTCTAAAACTTTCAGTGGCTCCCTATGGCTGTGAGGAAAAAGTCTGAAGTTTATAGGTGATCCTCTTCCTATCTGTCCTTCTGGGCCATTCTTTAAAATTGTAAATATTGTGGGCAGCGCCTGTGGCTCATCAAGTAGGGTGCCAGCCCCATATACCGAGGGTGGTAGGTTCAAACCCAGCCCCTGCTGAATTGCAAAAAAAAAAAAAAGAAAAATTGTAAATATTTTTAAAAGCTGAGTAGAAGCCCCTTTCATAGTATTCTGTTTGGTAGGACAACAGCACCAAAATACTGAGTGTTTGAGGGTCAGAAGGTGCTGCCAAGGATGAGGGTGTGGGTGAAAAGGGTCCACAGGAAAGAACAAAGCATCATGCTTAAGACGTCACAGGAGTCACGCAGAGCTGGGTTCAATCCCAGCTCCCCTCTTTACTAACACTGTGTCCTCAGGCTGATGACATATCCTCACCAGTGCAGGACCCCAAGGTAACAGGAAAATGAGCCATTTGCCCATGGGTCAGCCAGAAAGCCCAGACCAGACACCTGTGTAGGGTGACTAACCACCTTAGTGTGAATGGGACTTGGGAGTGGGGATGGTGGGCAGGGGAGCATTTCTAGGACATAGGACTTTCAGCTTTAAAACAGGAAAGTCCTGAGCAAACTGACACTGATGGTCACTCTGCTCATTTGGTCCCCGCCAGCCTTGTGTTTAATCCAGTGCACATGCAAACGTTATTTTCTACCTGTGTCTGTGATGTGGAAAAGGTTAGCGAGCTCAATTTCCTTATCTCATTTGATCGTTATCAAGATGAAATAAATAAAGGTCTTTTACCCAGTACTGTGGTCAAATAAAGGCCCAGTACTGTGCCGACTTCAGGTGAGACCCAGTGCATTCCCAGCTGGGGTAGCAACGGAAGTACTTGTGTCACTCTTCCCTAACTCCAGTCAGCCCCATGCAGAGAGTAAGATTCCTTCTGTTTAGGGAGAAATGAGGGAAGAGAGTGACACACTTTTCCTGGTAATCCAGGAAATTCTCTTTTATTTTACCCAAGTTCACCAAGGCAGTACCACCAGGAGTCTGCAAGAGTTGTAGTGTAAGTGTGCTCGGGGCGCCCCCTAATGCTGACACAGCTGCAGTGGCCAAAGATGTAAATGGTAAACAATTCCCTTTGAGTTATCTTGGACAGACTTTTCAAGAAGGATGGGTACAAACAAGCCTAGCCTCAGAAAATTAGAATAATGATATAACACCTCAATGTCCACATATCAACAAACATTCACAAGCATAAAAATCATCCAAAAAACCATGAACTGACCAAATGAACTAAATAAAGCACCCAGTAGACAATTCTAGGGTGATGGGGATGTGACCTTTTAGACAGAGAATTCAAAATAGCTACTTTGAGGAAGCTTAAAAAATTTCAAGACAACACAGAAGGCCAGGAACAGTGGCTCCTACCTATAATCCTAGCACTCTTGGAGTCCAAGGCCTGTAGTCCTAGCTCCTCAGGAGTCTGAGGCAGGAGGATTGCTTGAACCCAGGAGTTTGAGGTTGCTGTGAGCAGGCTGACATCACAGCACTCTAGCCTGGGCAACAGAGTGAGACTCTGTCTCAAAAAACAAAAAACAAAAAAAAAAAAGAGGAGGGCGGTGTCTGTGGCTCATCAAGTAGGGTGCCGGCCCCATATACTGAAGGTGGTGGATTTAAACCCAGCCTCGGCCAAACTGCAAAACCAGAAAAATAGTCAGGCATTGTGGCGGCAGGTGCCTGTAGTCCCAGCTAATTGGGAGGCTGAAGCAAGAGAATCGCCTAAGCCCAGGAGCTGGAGGTTGCTGTGAGCTGTGTGATGCCACGGCACTCTACTGAGGGTGATAAAGTTAGACTCGGTCTCTACCAAAAAAAAAAAGAGGAAAAGAGCATAAAAAGGTAGTTGAAACACACAAGAATGGTGATGCTAATAGAATCTGTTTAACTTTTTTTATTTTAATAAGCAATACCACATACAGGTATTTTGCATCTCTTATTAATTAGATAGATGTCTGTAACATATATGTATATACTTGTCCCCACAGTAGGCCTGGCCTAGAAAACACAGTGAGAAGTCGAATAGCCCCACACAAAATGGGAACTGTGGGCAGAACAAGAAGGGATACTGACAGCTGGGTTGCTCACACCCAATAACTAAGTAGATTGTAAAGACAACAGTTGTGTTCCAAGAACTAATTACCAACCATCCTAAACAGTCCTGCCAACTCTGGAGACTCAGTTCCTCCTCTCAGGAAATGAAACTTCCAAGTGTCCTATAAATATAACCAAATAATGTATTCATAGGAATACACACAGTTACGAAACTGCAAAAGTCCCCATCCATGTATCAAACAGGACAACAGTTCAGACCAAATCTTTGGTAACTGCAGCTGGCCAAGTGAGACTGAAAGCCTTCATCTGAGGACAGACATCAGGTTACAAAAGTCTAAGGCCTATAAGAAAGGAATGAACTTAAAAAGTCTTACAGACATAACACAAAGGAAGCTCTACTGGTGATGTGCAGCCTGGGCGACAATCCCCTTGGACCACATGAGCTGATCTTGATTCCTGACCAAGAATCAATCCATAGAAGGCCCAGATCCCATAACCTCAACCAGACTTAGATGACATTCCATTTTCTTTTCCCTCCGATCGGATTTCTGAAAGCCCATAAAACGAGTTAAGATAATACTACAGAAACCCTGGAAGGATAACAAAAATAAATAAAGCAATGATCCAAAGAAACATGGGGTATGAAGATCCAGATGTTATGAGGCTTTTTTTTAAAGAAAAGTAATGCAGGCCAGGCAGTGGCTCATGCCTGTAAACCTAGCACTCTGGGAAGCCAAGGCAGGTGGATTGCTTGAGCTCAGCAGTTCAAGACCAGGCAGAGCAAGAGCACGACCCTGTCTCTTTTAAAAACAGAAAAACTAGCTGGGCGTTGTGGTTGGCACCTTGTAGTCCCAGCTACTTGGGAGGCTGAGGCAGGGGACACAGAAGCAGGAACTCTACTGCAGCTTTTTAGGTTAAGGCGTCGTCTCACTGGCGGTAGTTCGGCGGCAATGGAAAGACAACGCAACAGGGCAGGGACCGAAACAGCCTCTCATTTGAGGAGGGTGGGATTACACAGCCTGACAAGTGAAAGGATTGTGTTGATTGGTTGTTTCCTTGAGATCCCGCCCTTTCAACACCTCTTAGCTCCTTGCTTCCGCCCGCGGGAGCGGGATGCCCTTACTAAACATGGCCGGGGAGGCTTCCGGCCCTACTTGGAGCAGATTGGTCGTTTTCAGTAGCATGGCTGGAGAAGACGGGAGCAAGCTTAGGATTCCTGAGCATTGATTGGTTGAAACTAGACGCACCCTAGACGCTGACTGGCTCCGTCTTTCGCGGGAAGTAGTTTGTGGCGCCAGAGAAAAGTAGCTGGAACTCCACGGCCGACTCGGGACTGGGAGGTTTTCTACGAACCCCCCCAGGCCAGCACCTTCGGGGCCTGTTTCCCGAAGCAGTCGCGACCAAGATGTGGAATAGTAATGATGGGCGCGGAGGGCGGAGAAGAAGGAGAATCACAGGAGGATTGAAGGAGAGGGCGAGCCTGGGGTGGGGGAGGGGGAGGGGGAGGGGCGCGCGCCGCAGGTCGGGGCGTTCGGGGGTCTGGGGAAGGAGGCGGGGAAGGTTGGGGGATTAAGGGAGTGTCTGGATTTCAAAGGCCGGAATTTTCAGAGGCGCGGAAAGCAGCGCAGGTACTAATCCCGTCGTTTATAACCAGGTGGTGGGTTTGATAGCTACGGCGGCGCCGCGTACGGGGGAGCCGGCGGCTACACACAGTCCCCGGGGGGCTTTGGATCGCCGACCTCTACTCAGTCCGAAAGGAAATCAGTAGGTGCAAGTAGTATTTCATTTTTTGTTTTGTCCTGTCCTGAAACCCCTAACTCATTTCTGAGAGATAATGTATGCGGCGAAGGTAGGGTGTTAAAAACGAACTAATGTGATGATTATCGATTATTATTCGCGTTTCTGATAATTATGTGCTGTATGTTTTGGGGGTTTTTTTTAGAGCAGAGTCTCACTTTATCGCCTTCGGTACAGTGCTGTGGCGTCACAGCTCACAGCAACCTCCAGCTCTTGGGCTTAGGCGATTCTCTTGCCTCAGCCTCCCAAGTAACTGGGACTATAGGCGCCCGCCACAAAGCCCAGCTCTTTTTGTTGTCGTTGTAGTTATCATTTTTGTTTAGCAGGCCGGGGCCGGGTTGGAACCCGCCAGTCCGGGTGTATGTGGCCAGCGGCGGAACCACTGAGCTACAGGCGCTGAGCCTGGACACATTTCTTACTCTGCTTAGGAGTCAGTTTTGCGCCTATTGATTGGAGTATTAATAATACATATAGTATGAGTCTCGAGACTTAATATTATATACAAAGAACACTGCTTTTGATCCAGAAAATTAATACACTTCAGTATGAGTTTTGCTTTTTTTGCCACTCTGCTGCCCAGACTAGAGTGCAATGGCATTATGATAGCTCACTGCAACCTCACACTCCAGGCTTAAGAGATCCTCCTGCCTCAGTTTCCCAAGTACATGGGACTACAGATGTGCCCAGCTAATTTAAATTTTTTGTAGAGACAGGTCTCCAACTCCAGGCCTCAAGCAGTCTGCCAGCCTTGGCCTCCCAAACTCCAGGGATCACAGGACCTGACCAACAGCCACATCTTGTTTGATTTTCAAAAAACTGGGACCCTTCGGGTAGGACCCAAGGCTCAACTCTCAGGCCTGAAGCTTTACCCAGCCAATTTTGCCTTTCAACTGGTATAACTTTAGCGAAACATCTTGAAGTTTATGGTTATTTGTTTTTCTAATTGAACACTAGTCCTGCTTATATCACAGAGTGGTTCTAAGAATTGATAAATAAGGTAATATGTAGGAATGTGGTCTGTAGGAAGCTAAGTATTTATCATTCACTTTCCGAGATGCTTAATTTGGGTACTGTTTAGTTGTTACTCAGATGTGGTGTTAAGATTCAGTATGAGCAAATCACATTTTGTTTGTTTCTTTGTTTGAGACAGAGCCTCACTGTTGCCCTTGGTAGAGTGCCCCGGCGTCACAGCTCAAAGCAACCTCAAGCTCTTGGGCTTAAGCCAGCGGTTCTCAACCTGTGGGTCGTGACCCATAGGAACTGTATTAAAGGGCCATGGCATTAGGAAGGTTGAGAACCACTGGGCCGTAAGTGATTGTCTTGCCTCAGCCTCCCCAGTAGCTGGAACTACAGACATTTGCCACACACCCGGCTATTTTGTTGTTGTTGTTGTTGTTTAGCAGGGTGCATATGGCCGGCACCCTCACCACTGAGCTATGGGTGCCAAGCCACAAATCACATTTTGTATACAGGTTGATAAGTTTATTTAGGGGTGAAAATTTATTCAGAGGTTTTGTGTTGGTGGGGAAAAAAATCATTGATAACTCCCATAGATCTGGGCATTGCTTTATATTTTTCTTTTTTTTTTTGAGACACAGTCTCACTATGTCACCCTACGTAGAGTGCCATGTTGTCACAGCTCACAGCAACCTCAAACTCTTGGGCTTAAGTGATTCTCTTACCACAACGCCCAGCTATTTTTCTTTTTCTTTTTTTTTTTTTTGCAGTTTTTGGCTGGGGCTGGGTTTGAACCCAGCACTTCCAGACCCGCCACCTCCGGCATATGGGGTTGGTGCCCTACTCCTTTTAGCCACAGGCGCCGCCACCTAGCTATTTTTCTGTTGTAATTGTCATTGTTGCTTAGCTGGCCTAGGCTGGGTTCGAACCCGCCAGCCTCAGTGTATGGGTCTGGCACCATAACCACTGTGCTACAGGTGCCGGGCCTGCTTTATATTTTTCGTATGCTTTATTAAATATAATTCTATAGAGGCTCGGCACCTGTAGCTCAGTGGCTAGGGTGCCAGCCACATACACCAGACCTGGTGGGTTCGAATCCAGCGCAGGCCTGCAAACAACAATAACTGCAACCAAAAAAAAACTGGGCGTTGTGGCAGGTGCCTGTAGTCCCAGCTACTTGGGAGGCTGAGGCAAGAGAATCGCTTGAGCCTGAAAGTTTGAGGTTGCTGTGAGCTGTGATGCCATGGCACTCTACCGGGGGTGACAACTTGAAACTCTGTCTCAAAAAAAAATATGTGTGTGTGTGTGTGTGTGTGTGTGTGTGTGTGTGTATAATTCTATAGAGTATCAGAGGCGCAGGGATGGTAAGAATGGGCTTTGTATGCGTAAGATCGCATAGTAATTAACTGGAGCCAGACAGTGCACACATGATGCAGAACAAATACAAAATCTGGCGAGCATTTGCTTCTCTCTATTACAGTTTTCTTTTTCCTAGAAGATCAGTGGGGATTTCATTTCTCTGCTTTGTCTTTCTTCAGGTTGTGAAGGAGAAAACAGAAGCTAGATTATTGGTTCTCATCTTTTTCCCCAAGTGTAACTATTTTTCTCTGTTTTGGTGGTTAGAATTTTTTTTTCAGACTCCCTAGCCTGGATTATGTGATAAGAGAGCTTTTCAAAGAAAGATGATAGTTATAAGCTAGAGATTCAAACCCAGGTCTTTTTGTTTTGAAATGGTCTTTTCCATGGTAAATTTAATAAACTCTACTTAAAATGTTTACTGTTGATTGTACATTTGTTATATTTGGTTGAACCCTGTGAAATTTCAGATACAGACCATTTCTTACCTATAAAAATGATGGTTTCATACGGTATTATCAAGAGTGGCCTGTGGTTCATAGTCAGCTAGGAAAATAATGTTTTCATTCTAAACATACTTTTGCTGGCACACTCTCTATGAACCTCTTTGGGACAGATCAGGAACTCCTTGTGATCATTTCCTGGCATAGAATATGTGCTTAATAAAAAGCATTAATAGTTGATTTGAGATGAATTTAAAGGCATTGTTGACCTATGAACCAGTAATCTTTATCTGAGGAGTAATATTTATCTTCTTCATGCAGAGGTATTAGCACTTTATATACAGGATATGTTTTGTTTACAACTTGAAAGCTAGATATTCTCAGAAAACTTAATGGCATGTCCAAGAGTGTGGGGCTGGGATTTGAGCATAGGTGTATAGGACTTACCGGACTGTCTAGCTCCAAAGCCCATGTTCTTGCCACTTTACCTTACTGATTCTTACTTTCTTTTCTTATGCTGAAGATACAATGAAAATGTCAGCTAGGATAAGTGAAAATACAAGATAGAGTAGTTTTGGGCGGCACCTGTGGCTTATCGAGTAGGGCGCCGGCCCCATATACCAAAGGTGGAGGATTCAAACCCGGCCTCTGCAGAACTGCAAAACAGAAAAATAGCCGGGCGTTGTGGCAGGCGCCTGTAGTCCCAGCTACTCAGGAGGTTGAGGCAAGAGAATTGCCTAAGCCCAGGTTCCTGTGAGCTGTGTGATGCCACGGCACGATAAAGGGCGATAAAGTGAGATTCTCTCTCTACAAAAAAAAAAAAAGATATAGTAGTTTTGAGAGGTAAAACTTAGGACCTCTGCAAATTTTAAATGTATAAATATTAACATAACCTATAACCTCACCTATAAAACATTATAAAGTAAAATTGAAAAGCAGAGTTGATCCATTCGCATCCTTATTAAAAACTATTGCATGTACAAAGAATGAGGAACAGTAACCAACATGTTAATTGCTAACATTTACTATGGAGTGCTTACTATGTACCTGGTAGTATTCTAGTGCTTTACCATAGTTAATTTCCATAATGATTTTATCATTCCTATTTTTGCAGATGAGGAAACTGAGGTATAAATGTTGAGAAACACGACTAAGAATACACAGCTGTTGAGGGCAGAGCCACAATCTTAGCCCCCAAGTTCAGCTGCTGCCTTTTGTGGCTTGTGCTGTGGTGGTTGGCTGGGGTTTTGTTATCCCATCCTGGCGATACTAAACCATTCGAAATTATGCTTCAGCAAAGTAAAATCTTGTCATTGTTGTGGCTCTTCAGGTCAGCATTGTGGCTGCTAAATCCGTGAAGGCCAGGAGTGTACTGTATTTTGTGTTTCACCTGTAGAACTGGTATTGGGTCATATCCTGTTGGTTTCTGACAGGAAGAATGCTAATCTTTAATCTGTGCTGTTTCTACCTTGTATGTATTCCCTCTGTGACACTGTGGGAGTACAAATTTGCCCTCAGCCTGTAATGCCCATTTCTTACCTGCTATTTTTTCACTGTTGAAATTCTCATGCTTCAAAGTCCAGCCCAAAGATTTCCTGAAATTGCCTCTTGGTTTTTCTGAGACCCCACATAGTACTTTGCATTTCTTCCATGTATCAAGATCAGGTTCGTTAGGTTAGGAGCGTATTGAAGGCAGATCCTATCCCATCTTACTTAGTGTTTTTGCCAGTGGTGGGCAAAAATAAAAGTTTACAGTGTTGGGCAGCGCCTGTGGCTCAAAGAAGTAGGGCGCCGGCCCCATATACTGGGGGTGGCAGGTTTAAACCCAGTCCCAGCCAAAAACTGCAACAAAAAAAAAAAAAAAAAACTTTACAGTGTTGTCTGGCTGTTTTAGGATGTGATCTGAGTGTCTTCATTACAGCAGCTAAGTCCTACTTCCACTGGCCATTTATCAGACCTTTTCCCGATAGCATCTCATCTTGTCAGTGACCTGAACAACACAGTCTGCCTTCTCCTTAACGCTAGGGTTTATTCCACCAGTAAGTCCTTCTTCCTTATCCTGTCCCCATCCTAGCCTACTCATTTTGGTGAATTGTTAGTGGGTCCCAAACAGGCTTCTCCTGTTCAGGAGTTTTGGAATAAGACAAACCTGGGTATGAATTACCAAAGTTTATAACCTTGGTTTTCATCTCTGAAGCAAGGATAATGAGATTTGTTTTGAAAAGTCAATATTCTATTATGTTTCAAGTGTTTGGCACATGGCAAGTGTTAAATGAGTGGCAGTTATTCCTTTCTTGATTGGATTTTTGCATGCTTTTTCTTTTCAGAGATCCCGAGCGCAGCACATTGTGCCCTGTACTATATCTCAGTTGCTTTCTGCCACCCTCGTTGATGAAGTGTTCAAAATTGGGAATGTTGAGATTTCACAGGTATATAAAAGAATTTGTGGAAGGGGCACTTACTCATATGAAGAATGTGAGATGAGACTAACTTCATTTAAAAATATATTAAGACTAAACTTTTTTTTCTCACCTAGGTCATTATTGTGGGGATAATTAGACATACAGAGAAGGCTCCAACCAACATTGTTTACAAAATAGATGACATGACAGCTGCACCCATGGATGTTCGCCAGTGGGTTGACACAGATGTAAGCAACTGTTTTTGAATCACAGTGGGGTTACTTGGGGACTTCAGAGATGTTTTCTTAGTCTTTTTAAATTTTTTTCTTATTATAAAAATAGTACGTAATCAAGACATCAAAGGCAGAAACCCTAAAATGAAAAATTAATAAACTCAATTACATCAAACTTCAAAACTTTCCAGACTTCCCAATATATCAGAAATAAAGTTAAAAACCAAGTATCAGGGGACAATAAAATGTAAATTCCATGAGAATAAAGATTTTTTTTTTTTTTTTGCAGTTTTTGGCCGGGGCTGGGTTTGAACCTGCCACCTCCAGCATGTGGGGCCAGTGCCCTACTCCTTTGAGCCACAGGCGCCACCCTAGAATAAGGATTTTTATCTTGGTTACCATTGTAGCCCCAGCACCTAGAACAGTGCCAGTTACATAGTAGTCCTTGAATAAATGTTGTTTAAATGGGAAAAATACTTGGAACGTATTATAAAATATGTTTTTAAAATTTTAAGGCTGGGTGAGGTGGTTCACACCTGTAATCCCAGTATTCTGGGAGACCGAGGTAGGTGAATCGCTTGAGCTCATGAGTTTAAGACCAGCCTGAGCAACAGTGAGACCCCATCTCTAAAATATAGCCAGGCGTTGTGGCAGGCACCTGTAGGCCCAGCTACTTGGGAGGCTGAGGCAAGGAGATCTCTTGAGCCCATGAGTTTGGAAGTTGCTGCGAGCCATGACACCACAGCACTACCGGTGACAAGAAAATGAGACTCTGTCTCAAAAAAAAAAAAAAAATTTTTTTTGATAAAAGATCCTTACAAAGCAAAAGCACTGCACCTTAGAAAAATGGGCAATGGAGATAACACAGTTCGAAAAAGGCAGTACAAATGGCAACAGCAATAAATAAAGCAGTTTAATAAGCATTGAGATACTGTTTTTATTTATTTATTTTGAGACAGAGTCTCACTTTGTCTCCCTCAGAGTGCCATGGCGTCACAGCTCACAGCAACCTCAAATTCTTGGGCTTAAGTGATTCTCTTCCCTCAGTCTCCCAAGTAGTTGGGACTATAGGCGCCCGCCACAACACCCAGCTGTTTTTGAATACAAGGTTGCACTCTGGCTCAGGCTGGTCTCAAACCTGTGATCTCAGGCAATCCACCCTCAGCCTCCTAAGTGCTAGGATTACAGGCATGAGCCACCCAGCCCTTCCAAATTTTTTTGTCTGTATATATTCATGGAATATAAATTCAGTTTTTTTGTGTTGATGTGTTGGATTGTGGTGAAGTCAGGAAAAATTTTCTCATTTTTATTTGTATTTCTTTGGTTTTAGTGAGATTTTTTTTTTTTTTTTACTATGTATAATATTTATGGGGGGTTTGTAAATTTTTCTTTTTGTTTTTTGATCCCCCTACCCCAAGAGTGTTTATTGCTAAGAGGTTGAAAAATACTGTAGTAACCTCTTATTGTCTTTATGCCAACAGTTTCTCTGGGTTGTCTTTTAACTTTGAAAAGTTTTTCTAGTTCCAAAGTATTATTTTTTAATTCTCCAGAATTCCTTCTGTTATTTCTGTGGTTTCTTCTTTTTTTTAATCATGAAATCTTTGATCTATACAGAATAGATTTTAGTAAAAGGACAGAAGTAAAGATCCAGTTTCACTTTTCTCAAGTGGATTTAAAATGTTGTGAGAATACAAAGTTCTAGCTGTGGCATAGCTGTGTACAATAATAAAGAGATGGAGTGAAATGTAAAAAAAAAGTTGATCTCCAGGTGATAGAATTGGCAAGGTTTCTTATTTTTGTTTATTATTATTATTATTATTTTTTTTTGAGACAGAGCCTTACTGTGTTGCCCTTGGTAGAGTGCTGTGGCATCACAGCTCACAGCAATTTCGAACTCTGGGGCTTGAGCGATTCTCTTGCCTCAGCCTCCCAAGTAGCTGGGGCTACAGGCACCTGCCACAACGCCCGGCTATTTTTTTTTTTTTTTTTTTTTTTGTCAAAGTTGTTGTTTAGCAGGCCTGGGCTGGGTTGGAACCCACTGGCCTTGGTGTATGTGGCCAGCTCCCTAACCGCTGAGCAATGGGTGCCAAGCCAGGATTTTTATTTTTAAACACATTATTTTCTGGTTTTTTAAAGTCATGGATTTTATAATTTTTTTTTGATAAATATGTAATATTCTAGAAAACTCAGAATATTAAAATCATATGTAATTGTCCCAGTTAACCATTATAAACAGTTTGGTGTGTATTTTCCCAAACAATAAATAGAATTCTGTGTTATCATTTGCAACAATATGGAGTATACTGTCTTATAAATGTGTACTTTATGTTGAATATGTGAGTTGTTTTGCCCTAGGTAGAGTGCCATGGTATCATAGCTTACAGCAACCTCAAATTCCTGGGCTCAAGCGATCCTCTTGCCTCAGCCTCCCAAGTAGCTGGGACTATAGGCACCCACCATAACACCTGGTTAATTTTTTTTGTTTAGCATGCCTGGCTAAGGCCCCAGGCACATAAACCTGAGCTGGCGGGTTCAAATCCATCCTGGGCCTGCCACACAACGACGGCTGCAACCAAAAAATAACTGGGTATTGTGGCAGATGCCTGTAAAATAACTGGGTATTGATCCCAGGTACTTGGGAGGCGGAGGCAGGAGAATTGCTTGAGCCCAGGAATTGGAGGTTGCTGTAAGCTGTGATGCCGCGGCAATCTACCCGGTTTGAGGCTCTGTCTAAAAAAAAAAGAATACAGGGTAGCCTTAAAGTTTTGGCTCGGCACCTGTGGCTCAACAGGCTAAGGCACCAGCCACGTACACCTGAGCTGGCAGGTTCAAATCCAGCCCGGGCCCGCCAAACAACAATGGTAGCTGCAACCAAAAAATGGCCAGGTGTTGTAGCGGGCGCCTATAGTCCCAGCTACTTGGGAGGCAGAGGCAGGAGACTTGCTTGAGTCCAGGAATTGGAGGTTGCTATGAGCTGTGATGCCACGGCACTCTATCCAGGCTAACAGCTTGAGGCTCTGTCTCAAAAAAAAAAAAGAATTGTAGGTGTTTAGCAGGCCTAAGCCAGATTCGAACCCACCAGCCCCAGAGCATGTGACTGGCGCCCTAACCACTGAGCACAGGTGCTTGGTCAGATTCTTTTTTTAAGAGACAAGAGTCTTGCTCTGTCCACATAGGCAGGAGTGCAGTGGTGCAATCATAGCTCACTGCAGCCTTGAACTCCTGGGCTCAAGCGATTCTCCTGCCTCAACTAATATTTGTTATTTTTTATAGAGACAGGGACTTGCTATAATCCCAGGCTAGTCCCAAACTCCTAGTTTCAAGTGATCCTTCTGCCTTGGCCTCCCAAAGTGCTGGTATTACAGGTATGAGCCACAGCACTTGGCCTAGAAATTTTAAACAGGTTTTTACTAGCATCATTAAAACCTTAGTGATGTGTTTATATCTTATCTGTTAGGACACCGGTGGTGAAAATACTGTGGTTCCTCCAGAAACATATGTGAAAGTGGCAGGCCACCTGAGATCTTTTCAGGTAAAGTCAGAACAAAAAAAGCAATTAAAATGAATTTGCCTGAAGCAATTTCTGGATTCATGTCTGGGTTTAGGATGCGTGACACTTAGGATATCTCCATGTTTAATGGGACATTATTTTATTATTCTGTTCTTCAAGAGAAATAACTTGTTTTTACCTTAATATAAAACTAACCAAATGGTGGGGAGAGAACAGATTCTCCACATATAATGCCAGCTGTGGCATCCGTTAGGTGGGGAAAGAAAAACACTGGATTCAGTCAGGAAAATAGACTCTGCTCAGTTGTGGAACCTTGGGAAAGTCATGAATAACTGAGCTAGTTTCACTCCCCCACCATTGTTGACCATATTTGATTGCCCCTGAATTCAAAATTTTAACAGACATTTTTCTCCTATTGGCAAAATAATATAACAGAAAAGAGCCACGATGTTTTGACCTGAAATTGATACAAATATGCTCATCCTTTATTCATACTTTTCTCTTCATTTTAATAGAACAAAAAGAGCCTGGTGGCCTTTAAGATCATGCCCCTGGAAGATATGAATGAGTTTACTACACATATTCTGGAAGTGGTCAATGCACACATGATGCTGAACAAAGCTAACAGCCAGGTGAGCAGCTTCACCCTTCTAGCCTTTTCTCTTCCTTGGAAGAACGCAGACTGCTTTTATGCTCCAGCTTTCGTTTCCTCGACATTTTGAGGGTTGAATCAGAAGAAAGGCATCACTCAGTCTCAGAATACTTTCTTCATGAGCTCTGTCATGGTCTTTTATTCCCAATGGAGCACTCTTGTTTCTCTCAGAATTATGAGTTCCTCTGACCCACTGACCTGGATGCCTGAGGCCTAAGACAGCCGTCAGGTGTAGATATGTAATTACAGACTGACTTCTTAGCACCAGGATTCTCAGTCTGAATTCAGAGAACACCCCAAGTAGGACAGCATTTTGCTGCTTTCCTTCCCACCTATTGGCTGTGTGGGAAAAAATATGTACTAGTTTTTTCCCCTGAAATTACATTGCTTGGTTAATATTGAAATTTCTCCATATTATTTTCTGTTGCGTGAATTGACTTTGGCAAATCCACCTAAAACCGTGCAAGGGGTTTGTTGATCATCAGATGACTCAGGTAGCAAAGTAGAGGATTGGTTACAGACGTAGAAACTGGAAAACTGATAAGCCATTAAGAAGACCATTGCATCCTACTCTGTTCCAAGCACTTTGTTGACCACAGGGCCACAGATAAACTTATTCCTTTATCTGAAAAATATTTATTGAGCCTCCATTGTGCCAATTGTTATTCTTGAAATACAGCAGTGAACAAGATGGATACAACATCTCCCCCTCAAGTTTACATTCTTGGGAGAAAAAGGCAGTAAACAAGAAAACTGATGTATAATTTTAGGTAGTTTTTTTTTTTTTTTTGAGACAGAGCCTCAAGCCGTCAAGCCGCATCACAGCTCACAGCAACCTCCAATTCCTGGGCTCAAGCGAGTCTCCTGCCTCCGCCTCCCAAGTACCTGGGACTACAGGCGTCCGCCATAACGCCTGGACATTTTTTGGTTGCAGCAATCATTGTTGTTTGGCGGGCCCAGGCTGGATTCGAACCCGCCAGCTCAGGTGTACGTGGCTGGCGCCTTAGCCCATTGACCCACAGGCGCCAAGCCAATTTTAGGTAGTTTTAAAATGAACACAAACTTTGAATTTGAATTTACATTTGAAATAAAATAGAGAAGAGAGTGATGGCAAGAACAAGAAAGGTACAGTTTTAGACAGAGGAATAGCATTCCAAGCTAGAGAGTAGGAGCGCAAGGACCATGAGGCTGGAACAAACGACATCTCTGAGACCAGCAAGAAGGGCAGTGTCTACAAATGACAAAAGAAGGGTTGAGGGGTGTAGGTGAGGAGGCAGGACCCAGTCACATGCAGTTTGTAGACCACAGTAAGGATCAACTTTGTTCTAATTGTTACTAAGCCTTTTGAAGGTTTCAACGAGGGTGTGATGTGATCTGATTTACTTTTTTTAAATTTTTGAGCTAGAGTCTTGCTCTGGTGCTCAGACTAGAGTGCTATGGTGTCAGCCTACCTCACAGCAACCTCAAACTCCTGGGTTTAAACAACCCTCCTGCCTCAGCCTCCTAAGAAGCTGGGACTCCAGGCACCAGCCATGATTCCTAGCAAATTTTTCTATTAGTAGAGATGGGGTCTTACTTTTCCTTAGTCTGGTCTGAAACTCCTGAGCTCATTCAGTCATCCCACCTAAGCCTCCCAGAGTGCTTGGATTACAGTCATGTGCCACTGATTTACCCTTTTAAAAAGTTTTCTCAGGCTGCTGTCTTGAGAATAGACCATGAGACACCAGGAATGGTAACAGAAGTGATTTCAGAAGAATGGTAGCAGCAGCTGGTATAAGAAATAGTTGGGGGCGGCCCCATATACTGAGGGTGGCGGGTTCGAACCCGGCCCCAGCCAAACTGCAACAACAGCAAAAAAAAAGTAGCTGGGTGTTGTGGTGGGCGCCTGTAGTCCTAGCTACTCGGGAGGCTGAAGCAAGACAATTGCCTGAGCCCAGGAGTTGGAGGTTGCTGTGAGCTGTGACGCCGTGGCACTCTACCGAGGGTGATAAAGTAAGACTCTGTCTCCAAAAAAAAAAATGAAATAGTTGGATCCCAATATATTTTGAAGGCAGAGCTGATAGGAATGTTTAGTGGATTAGATACAGGATATGAAGAAAAGGGAGGGTTCGGAAATGACTTTTTGGAAGGTAAAATTCAGAGTTCTGTTTTAGATTTACCAGGTATGAGATGCCAGTTATATGTTCAAGTGGAGAATGGAGTTGACATTTGACTATGTAAGGCCAGGACTCAAGGGAGAGGTCAGAGCTAGAGTTGGCACTTTGGGAGTTGTCGTTGTATAGGCAGTGTTTAAAGCCAAGACAGTCGAGAGAGCAGAGACCTGAGCTCTGGGCCACATAACCTTTATAAGCCTAGAGGCAGAAAAGAAGCCAGTGGAAGGCAAAGAAGTTGCCAGTTAGGCAGGAGGAAAACTAGAAAATGTAATTTGGTAGAATAATCTGAAAAGAGTATTTCAAGAGGGAGAGAATGGAGATAGCAGGGTGCAGCCTTAAGTCAAGTAAGATGATGAAAGTGATCTGTTGGATTTGGAAATCTGAATCATCAAAAGAGAGGCTTTGGTAGAGGATATGGAAGGAGTGGGAAAGGATAGAAAGTTTAAAGTGCTTATTGCTATATTTCATAACACATTAAATGATACAAATGGTTTTAAAGTGAGAATGGATGGTTACTGGAAACTGCAGGTATAGACAGTTTTATTCAGGCATGAATAAGGTAACCCTTTCTCTCAAAGAGGATTGTGTTTCAGGGGGAGTTCAGATCTCTTATGAAAGCAGTGATGGTGGCAAGTGCAGGGTACCATGGAACCCCAGAGGAGGATTTTAGATCCTAGCCTGGACATTGAGAAAGGCCTCTTAGAGAAGGTGATGCTAAATCCACTCTTAAAAGATATATGAGCTGAGGTCTCCTGAAGTAGGAGGGGAGGTCATTTCAGCAAAGGTATTGGTATAAGAAGCAGCTTACAGTTTAGTGTTATTGGATCTTAAAATATAAGACTTCTGTTTCACCAGCAAGCAATGCGAAGACCTCGAGCTTAAAAAACAATAATTCATGATTGATGTTTTTTTTTTCTTTAAAGAGACAGAGTCTCACTTTGTCGCCCTTGGTAGAGTGCCGTGGCATCACAGCTCAGCAATTTCCAGCTCTTGGGTTTAGGCGATTGTCTTGCCTCAGCCTCCTGAATAGCTGGGAGACCACAGGCACCCGCCACAAAGCCCAGCTATTTTTTTTTTTTTTTTTTGGTTCTGGTTTGGCCAAGGCCAAGTTTGAACCCTCCACCCTCGGGGCTGGCGCCCTAGTCACTGAGCCACGGGCGCCGCCAGATTTTTGGGTTTTTTTACTATCTCAAAACAGGCGTTTAGTGAACATTGAGTGAACGATCTCCTGACTGGATGGGGGTTTTCGTAATGAGCTTCCACAGTACTCTGATATCTGCTGTGGTACTTAATATTTTTGATCTTCTGTCATTCATATCTGTAAGTTCAACACATGAAACACTGACAGCACATGTCCACCAGGCAGTGTGCAGAGATGAAGGGGCTTATGTGGGAAAGTGATACGCAGCCTGCCGGGTGCAGTGAGAGGGATTGGACCGTATGTGCTGTACAAGCCAGGAAGGAAGAAGATGACTAACCTGACTTGGGGAATGGCAGGGAAGGCTTTACAAAGGCAGTGGCAATCAAATTGGACAGTGAAGAATTGAAGAACAAGAAGAGGCTTTACCAGGCAGAGAAGAGGAAGAATATTCCAGACAGGGAAAAACATGTTCAAATCAGAAGTTTGTTTGAGGGAGGCAAGAAGTCCAAGTGCAGCTGGGGAGTAAGTTAAGATGGAGTGGTCAAAAATAAAGTATGGATTTTTTTTTTTTTTTGTAGAGACAGAGTCTCACTTTATCGCCCTTGGTGGAGTGCCGTGGCATCACACAGCTCACAGCAACCTCTAACTCCTGGGCTTAGGCGACTGATTCTCTTGCCTCAGCCTCCCGAGTAGCTGGGGCTACAGGCGCCTACCACAACGCTCGGCTATGTTTTTGTTTTGCAGTTCGGCTGGGACCGAACCCACCACCCTCGGTATATGGGGCCAGCACCCTACTCGCTGAGCCCCAGGAGCCACCCTAAAGTATGGATTTTGACATTGACTTCTAGATGTGGTGGGTCTAGAATATCTAGTTATACTTTTTTTTTTTTTTTTTTTTTTTTTTTGTATAGACAGAGTCTCACTTTTATCGCCCATGGTAGAGTGCCGTGGCGTCACACAGCTCATGGCAACCTTCAACTCCTGGGCTAAGGCAATTCCCTTGCCTCAGCCTCCTGAATAGCTGCGATTACAGGCACCTGCCACACCCCCCGGCTATTTTTTTGTTGCAATTTGGCCAGGGTAGGGTTTGAACCCACCACCCTCAGTATACGGGGCTGGTGCCCTGCCCAGTGAGCCACAGGTGCCCTCCCATAGTTTTACATTATTTTCACAGGCAGAGGGAGCCACTTGAAAGCTTCTAAGCAGAAGACTGGCATGACTAGGCTAGGTTATGACTTATAGCCGTGGGAGGGTTGATTAGGGGCTGAGGAAGCAGGAGACCACAGTGGTGAGGAGCCACTTGAACTACACACCAAGGAGGAACAAACTGTGGTGTGACAGATTGTGGAAGACGAGTGAGTGGAGAATCAAAGGTGACTGCATTTGAGTTTACTAACTGAAATGGAATATAATAAGGGCAAGCAGATTTGGAGAGGAAAAAAAGGAATTTTATTTTATTTTGAAGTGTCTGGAATATTTATGTGGAGGTATCAGGTTAGATGGTGTCTGGGAAAAAATCCGAGGGGACCTGTCAGCCTTTTGGGAGATAGTAGAGGGATACTGAGGTGGTTAGTTCGAGAAGCAAATGGAGAACCAGAAGAATATAGTGTGGAGAAGCCTAAGGAGGAACACGTTTCAAGAGGAATGTGAGCAGCATTGTCTGCAGCCAAGAGGGTCAAGTATTACGAAAGCTGAAAGACACTTTTGGATAATTGGTTGAAAAGTCATTAATGGCTTTGGTGAGAACAGTTTGAGGTGTACTTGGGGAGAATCCAAACAGTGGTGGACTGACGGACAACTAAAGAGAAAGAAAATTAAAAATCATGACTATAGAATATTTTAAGAAATTTGGTGAGGCCAGGTGCGGTGGCTCATGCCTATAATCCTAGCACTCTGGGAGGCCGAGGTGGGTGGTTTGCTTGAGCTCACAGGTTCAAGACCAGCCTGAGCAAGAGCCCCATCTCTAAAATAGCCAGGATTATGGTGGGAGCCTATAGTCCCAGCTACTTGGGAGGCTGAGGCAAGAGGATTGCTTGAGCCTAAGAGTTTGAGATTGCTGTGAGCTATGATGCTGTCGCACTCTACAGGGCGACTGACTGAGTCTCTGTCTCTAAAAAAAAAAATAGGGAAAGAAATTTGGTGGTTGGCCAGGCACAGTGGCTTACACCCATAATCCTAGCATTCTGGGAGGCCAAGGTGGGTGGATTGCTGGAGTTCAGCGTCATCCTGAGAAAGAGTGAGACCTGTCTTTACTAAAAATAGAAAAACTAGCCAGGTGTAGTGGCAGGTGCCTGTAGTCCCAGGTATTTGGGAGATTGAGGCAAAAGGGTTTCTCAAGTCCAAGAGTTTGAGATTGCTGTGAGCTATGATGCCATGGCACTCTACCCAGGGCAACAGAGTGAGACTCTGTCTCAAAAAAAAAAAAAGAAAGAAAAGAAAAGTTTGGTGGTAAAAAAAGAAGTAAAGAGAAGATGGTGGGGACCGTGTCTCCATTCCCTGTTGACCTGTCATGCCTACTTGACAATGAATGGTTGAGTGGTTGAGCCCCAAGGACACCATTATAGCAGCTCTCCGAGGTAATTTTCTTCTTGTTCACTTTCCTCTGGTTCCTCTCAGAAGAAAAGGAACCTGAAATATCTTTCTCTCTTTATATTATCTACTTCCAAGGGTTACTTCACCTTCTTATGAAATATTCATGAGGTAACAACTATCCTTGCCTATATAAGTAGTTGTTATTGGGAAAACTTTGCTTAAATTGTTTCATATAAGCTGCTTATTAACAAGCTATTTGAAATAGTAAAGATTATATCTTGGTGGATATTCTAATGTTCT
Organism: Perodicticus potto; assembly: GCA_963574655.1. Taxonomy (NCBI): domain Eukaryota; kingdom Metazoa; phylum Chordata; class Mammalia; order Primates; family Lorisidae; genus Perodicticus; species Perodicticus potto. The sequence goes on from CAUYRH010045045.1 coordinate 20,628, forward strand.
AATGAACTTATTTCTTAATTCAGCCCCCACCAGGGAGAGCAGCCATCAGCAATCCAGGAATGAGTGAAGCAGGGAGCTTTGGTGGGACTAGCTTCATGCCAACAAATGGCCTCACTGCAGCTCAAAACCAGGTAAATGCCACCTGAGTGGCTCCAAAAATGTGAAAAAGACTATCTTGAATTTGATTACTTCATTGGTGATCTAAGTCTTAAGTACCTGGCTCCCTTAATCTTATTAAGGGACTCAGGTTTGCGAGGGTGAGCTGATTCAAAGTAGTTGCTAAATTGTTTTTGATCTGAATCTTCAGGTGCTGAATTTGATTAAGGCTTGTCCAAGACCTGAAGGATTGAACTTTTATGATCTCAAGAACCAGCTTAAACATATTCCTGTAGCCTCAATTAAGTGAGTATTTGATTTCTATGAGGAAGGGCTCCAGAATTGTACCCATTCCATCCCACCAGGGTTTCCTGGCAATGAGGAATGAGTTTAAAAAGTAAAACAGTTAATAGGAAGTTGTTTAGACATGGCATTACCCATCGCATCACTCATTCATTTGTTCATTCAGCAAATAATAAGGCCCATTATGGGGGGCAGGGGAATAGAATTCTTAGCAAAAATTGTTCTGATACTTAATGAGATTTAGTCTGGAGGAGTGAAGTCCGTAGCTCCTGGTCCTCAGGTGTATACCCCATTGGTGTTACTGTCCCCACTGTAGATATATTAGGGTATCTGGTCCTGAAGCCATTTAACAGTCAGTCCTTCCAGCATCTTACCCTGATTCCATCGTGGACAAGCAGCCTCCTAATTCCAGTGTGAGGGACTAATCAGACAAACTAAGTACTGTGGTGCTTGTGATAGTTATTTGCTACTGTAAATCAGTTGACATTCTAGGCCTAAATGGAAAAGAAATGCTCAGGTCTAATTCTGTTTCCTATCCTATGAAATAAGGATAATAATTCTTATCTCAGAATTGCTGTGATGAAGAGGTGCATAATCACAGTCACATAGTAGGTGCTGTGTAGATTGTGGCTGTTATTAAATATGTCGCTGGCACTGACCCTGCAGGCCTTGAAGAGTTTGAATGTGTCATACTGTTTTTCTTTTTTCTTTTTTTAGAGACGGAGTCTCACTTTATCGCCCTCAGTAGAGTGCCATGGCGTCACACAGCTCACAGCAACCTCCAACTCCTGGGCTTAGGTGATTCTCTTGCCTCGGCCTCCCGAGTAGCTGAGACTACAGGCGCCCACCACTACGCCCAGCTATTTTTTTGTTGCAGTTTGGCTGGGGCCGGGTTTGAACCCACCACCCTCAGTATATGGGGCCAGCACCCTACCCACTGAGCCACAGGCACTGCCTGTCATACTGTTTCTTAAAAGACCTTTCCTTTACTTCTTACAGAGGGAGCAAGGGAATTCCAGTGTTTGGGTGGGAAGGAGGGACTTGTAAAGACAGCTGTTTGTACTGTGAAATTTTACACATAAAGTGCAAGGTTGACTACAGATCTTACTTTACTTAGGCTGTTATGTAAGAGAGGCCCTATTTTCTTTAGTCCTAATACGTAGGTCATTACAAAAGTTTTTAGATACACAAAAATCAAGAAATGGCTCGGCGCCTGTGGCTCAACGGGCTAAGGCGCCAGCCACGTACACCTGAGCTGGCGGGTTCGAATCCAGCCCGGGCCTGCCAAACAATGATGGCTGCAACCAAAAAATGGCCAGGCGTTGTGGCGGGCACCTATAGTCCCAGCTACTCAGGAGGCAGAGGCAGGAGACTGGCTTGAGCCCAGTAATTGGTGGTTGCTGTGTGTTGTGATGGCACAGCACTCTATCCAGGGTGACAGCTTGAGGCTCTGTCTCAAAAAAAAAAAAACAAAATAAGGAAGGATAAAGATGGACATTTCTTATTTGTTAAAGGTAATATTCAATATGATGAGATTTCAATTATTAATATTCATGCACCCAACCAGAATGCGCCTCAATTTATAAGAAAAACTCTAATAGACATGAGTAACTTGATTACTTCCAGCTCCATAGTAGTTGGAGATTTTAATACTCCTTTAGCAGTGTTGGATAGATCCTCTAAGAAGAAGCTAAGTAAACAAATTTTGGATTTAAACTTAACCATTCAACATCTGGATTTAACAAACATCTACAGAACATCTCATCCTAATAAAATCGAATACACATTCTTCTCATCAGCCCATGGAACATACTCCAAAATTGATCACATCTTAGGTCACAAATCTAACCTCAGCAAATTTAAAAGAATAGAAATTATTCCTTGCATCTTCTCGGACCACCA
>CAUYRH010045046.1:0-17992 GCA_963574655.1 Perodicticus potto
AGGGGACCGCCTCTCCACTTCGGCCACCTCTTGGCTCACTTTCCTCTCACCACTCCCAAGCCGGGAAAACAGCACAGACCAGTACAGCCCATGCCCTGTCCACACTCCATGAGAAAGTGTCCAAGAATCTGGACTCGGTGGGGGACAGACCTCCAGACCTCAGGGTGAGAGTGGAGGGGAGTGCCGGTAGTTCCAACTTGCAGGTAGAGAATATATGCAGTTTTTACACAGTTTTATGCCTGGCAGGAGAGTGCTGCGGCACCCTAGTAGGGGAAGGAAGTCCAGTTTTTAGAGGGTCTCTCCTGTGGGGTAGAGTGGGAGGACATCTGAACTCTGCTCCTTGTTTGTATGGAGGTATGGCATGTAGTGCCAGCCACTGTCATGGGGGAGGGGACTCCCATCTGCTTGGTGATGTGCTATGTACCTTTTATTTGTACCCTTGGGGTTGCAGGTCACTCCAGCAGGGTTGATGTGCATTCTTTGACCTTCTCTTTTGGCTCAGTTCCAAACCGTTGGCTTTCTTGCTAAATTTCTGTCCTTTAACTCTCCTTCTGGATGGGAGCATCTGCAGAAAGCTGGCTACAGACCGCCATCTTGGCTCCTCCCCCCAACAAGTGGAATTTGAAATTAGAAATACATTACCATTTACATTGTGAGACCTCACAAAATAAAACACTTTGGCATAAATCTCACAAAATATAAGCAAAACCTATATGAGCAGAATTACAAGACTCTAATAAAGGATATCAAAGAAAAACTAAAAACATGGAAACAAATTGCATGTTAACATATAGGAAGCCTCAATATTGTCAATATGTCAGTTTTTCTTAATTTAATCTATAGGTTCAACGCAATCCTAATCAAAACACTAGGAAGTAATTTTGTAAATACTAACATGTGTTTCTTAAGTTTACATGTCCTGGAAAAAGATCCTGAATAGCCAACTTCAGATAGACAAACAAAGTACATTTAATATACTCAAGCCTTAATATAAATATATATTAATTAGGAAAAATATGGAATCCTGTAAATAATATACAAATAGATTAATAAAACAGAACAGAGAGCCCAGAAGTAGATGCAATGAATATAGTCAACTGATACTTGACAAAAGAGGAAAGGTAATACAGTAAAGCAACAGTATTCTCTTTTAAAAATGATGCTGGAACAACTGGATATCCCCACACAAAAGAATAAATAAATCTAGACATATCTTCCATTTTTCACAAAAATAACTCAAAATAAATAATAGCATTAACTGTAAAATATAATTAAAAACAAAATAATAAGACCTAGAAGAGAAAATAAGTAAATACCTGGAAGATCATGTGTGTGATGACTTTTTTAGCTATAACATTCTAGGCCCAGTGCATAAAGAAACAATGATAAGCAGGACAATAAAAATTAAAAACTTCTGCTCTGTGAAAGGCAATATAAAGGAGAATAAAAAGACAAGCCACAAATTGGAAAACACATATTTTCAAAAGAACCACTATGGAAAATATACAAACCCTATTTCAAGAGGTTTAGGAGGTACAGGTGTTTCTGTTACATGAATGAAGTGTTAGTTCTGAAGTCAGATCTGTTACTATACCTGGCATCTCAGTAGTGAACATTGTACTCAATATGTAATTTATCATCCCTCACCCTGCCTCCCATTGATCCCTACTGTTTGTCACCAATGTCCATTGTAATATTCTGTATTCCTCTATCTGCACCTTAACTCCCACTTTTAAATGGGAATAAGTAGTATTTGGTTTTCAATTCTTAATATATTTCATTTAGAACAACGGCCTTAAGTTTCACCCAAGTTGCTGTTAGTGACATTATTCCATTATTGTCTGAATAGTATTATTAGCTGAATAGTATTCTATGGCATATATATAAGTCACTTTTTTTTAATTCACTCATTAACTGATGGGCAGTTAGGTTGATTCCACATCTTTCCAAGGGTGGATGATATGCTGTGATAATCACGCAAACATGGGTGTATTTCTGATTTAATGATTTCTTTTCCTCTGGGAAGAAAGTATTGGCAGTATAGAATCAAATGTTAGATCTGCTTTTAATTCTTTGGTGAATCAATGATAAAAGAATAGCTACTTCTCCTCACTGTTGGTTTCCTTTTGTGTGGAATTTTTTCCCACTCCTTTGCCTTGAGTCTACAAGATTCTTTATGAGTTTAGGGTTTAATGGGTTTCTTAAAGACAGCAGATATTTGGGTTGTGGTGTTTGCTTGTTTGTTTTATCCATTCTGCCAATTTGTATCTTTTAAGTGTGGCATCTAGATTATTTTTATCCAGTGTTAACATTGGTAAGTGAGATGCTGCTCCAGACATGATGACTATTGTCTCGTTGTTTTGTATTCTCTTTTGTGTTAGTGTCTTATAAGTGCTGTGAGTTTTTAATTCTGAGTATTTTCATCCTGGTCAATATCAATTTTTCTTTTCAATATTTACAGCTCATTTGAACATTTCTTGTGGGGAGGCCTAATAGTGACAATTTCCTTTAGTGTTTGCTTGTCTAAGCCTTTATTTTTACTTCCCTTATAATACCTATTTTTATAAGATACAAAATTCTTGACTGGCAATTATTCTGTTTAAAAAGATTAATAATGGAATCAAAATGACTTCTGGATTTGAAAGCTTCTACTGAGAAATCTGCTATTTGTCTAACAGATTTTTCTTTTTAAGCTACTTGATATTTTGTCTTATGGCTCATGGAATTTCCTTCTGCACATTGAGTTTGGCCAATGTGATGACTGTGTGCCTTGGTGATATATAGTTTGAAATAAAACACCCAGGTGTTTGTGGAGCTTTTTGTGTCTAGATTTGTAAATCTCTAGTATGACCGGGGATATTTTCTTCTATTATTTCATCAAATAGGTTGTCTGAACTATTTGCCTTTTCCTCTTCTCATTTGGGGATACCTATGATTCTTATGTTTGGGTATTTTTCATGACACTGTGTTCTCAAAGGCTTTCTTCATTTCTTTTGATTCTTTTTTCTTCAGTTTAACTTACTCAGGTTAATTCAAATGCCTGTGTTTTGAGCTCTTAAATTCTTTCTTCTACTGATTAGTCTGTTAAACTTTTCACTGTGTTTCATATTTCTCTCAATGAATTTCTCATTTTTGGACATCATGTTTCATTTTTCAAAAAATACAGCTGTCTCTTTCATGATTTTTTCCATTCATTTCCTGAATTTTTTTTGGGGGGGTGGTCTCTTTGAGTTGGTTTTCCATTTTATCTTGGATCTCATTGAAGTTCCTTACAATTCATGCTCTAAATTCTTTATCAGTCATTTTAGCATTTTCATTTTGCTGGAGATTCATTGCTAGAGGATTGATGTGTTCCTTTGGGGGAAATCATTAGACTTTGTTCTTTGACACTTTTGTAGTCTCTGTACTAATTCCTTTGCATCTAGTGGGGTTGCCACTTCTTTTTGAATTTTCTTTTGCATAGATGTGGTTGGCCCCAGTCAATCAGAGGAAGCAGTCAAATGTCCCTGGGCATGATTAGATTGAAAAATACCAGAGGATCCCTTCTTGTGCTCTACCACCACTGGGTGGGACTGGATCAAGCAAGCTCTTGTTTACACTCTTCAAATTCTGGAGTAAGTGATATCTCAGGGCTTGACTCCCAAGCCACTGGGGAAAGAGACAAGGGAGGGGCTTAGGCACCCTCATCATGCCAAAGAACCTGCTCATGGAGAAGAGGCAGTCCAGAACCTACTATCTGGCAGGGAGGAGTGTATTTCTCATCTTTTTAACTTTCCTTACCCTATGAATTTTTCCTCCAGTGTCTGGCTGACAGCTGCAGTCCAAGCCAGTCAAGACAGTCAAAAGGGCACTGAATTCACATAGCACAGTGTGAGCCTCCCTGCCCAGAATCCAACCTAGGACTAAAAGTGTACCTTTCTCTGTTGTTTCTGTGTGTTTGTGTGTGGGGTGCTCTACACATGCACTGTGCACACCATAATTCCTTTTTAGATCTGACTGTATTCTCCCTCCCCACTTGAGACCATTTCACAAATCCTTCCTCCATGTCCCTAAATGACATGACACAAGTTCTGGGAATATGAGGTCAGGCCCATGAACCTATCTTCATGTCCACTGAGTTCTAGCTGTGATTGAGAAACAGAGATAGATGGAGGCAGCACATGTAACAGACAAGTAGGTGAACTGCCATTCTGCTATGAATCAGCTATGGTGTGGACCATGTATGTCTCACTCTGTGGGAGCAGCAAGCTCCCCTTGAATACCTCTCAGTGCCCCTGTGGCCCACATCTGCAGTGGCAAAATTTGACATTGGGACATGGATGATTTCCTGGGTTTCTCTCCCTCTTTGGCCCCCTGAGCCTCATGGCAGGGCTTACAGCAATGGGAAAAGGATTTCACAAATGGATCAAGGTGCAGGTTCCAAATGAAGCTCCCCACCAGTTCAAGCCATGCCTCAAGATCATCTTCCAACAGCTTCTCATGCCACTCTGTAGGCATGTTGAATTTAAGTTCTCCTGTAGCCAGAACTGCAAAGGTTCACCTGAAAGTGTAGAGCACCAGAAGTCTATCGCCAAAGACATCCTCCAAAGGACTCTTAAAATTCAACAATAAGTGAACTGCAAAAACAAACAAAACAAAACAAACAAAACCAGTTTAAAAAGTGAGTAAATGGCCTGAAGTGACACCTCACCAAAGAAAATGGCAAGTTAGCATGTGTTAAGATAGTCAACATTGCAAATTAAAACAAAATATCATTACACAGCTATTAGAATGTCCAAAACCCAAAACACTGACAATATCCAATGCTGATGAAGATATAGAGTAACCTGAATTTTCATTCACTGCTAGTATAAATGCAAAATGACACAGCCTCTTTAGAAGACAGTTTGGCAGCTTCTTACAAAAGTAAATATACTCCCACTATATGTGATCCAGCAATCACACTCCTTGGTATTTATCCAAAGGAGTTAAAAATTTATGTCTACACAGAAACCCACATATGGATGTTTATAGCAGCTTTATTTGTAATTGCAAAAACTTGGAGGCAAACCAGGTGTCTTTTAGTAGATGAATAATTAAAGAAACTGTGGTACATCTAAGAAATGGAATATTATTTCGTGCTAAAAATATAAGCTAGCAAACCATAAAAATACTTATGGAGGAAGCTTACATGCATATTATTATTAAGTAAAAGAAGACAATTTGAAACAGCTACATACTGTATGATACCAACTTTTTGATGTTCAAGAGAAAGTCAAAACGATGGAGCCAGTAAAGTGACCTGTGATTTCTGGTGCTTAGGAGAAAGGAAGGATAAGTAGGCAGAACACGAAAGAGTTAAAGAGTTGAAGGGTGGCAAAATTATTCTGTATAATAGTTCACTGAAGGATACCATGGTCATTATACATTTCTAAACCTCATAGATGCACAGCACCAAGAATAAATCCTAATGTGAAACGTGGACTTTAGTTGATAATTATGTGTCAATATACATTTATGACTATAAAATTATACCACTCTGGTGCAGGATATTGATAGTATTGGATACTGTGTTTATACAGGGACAGGAGGTGGAGGAGACCATTGTGTCATCTACTGAATTTGTTTGCCAATGTGAAGGTGCTCTAAAAAGGAAGCTTATTAATTAATTTCAAAAATTACAAAAATGACCGTTTGTTTGTTGTTGTTTTTTTGAGACAGTCTAATTACATGACCCTCAGTAGAGTGCTGTGGCGTCACAACTAACAGAAACTTCTAACTCTTGGGCTTAAGTTATTTTCTTCCCTCAGCCTCCCAAGTGGCTGGGACTACAGGCACCACCAACAACATCTGGTTTGGTTTTTTTTTATAGTTGTTATTGTTGTTTGGTAGGCTTGGGCTGGGTTCCAACCCACCAGCCCCATATGTAGCGAGTGCCCTAGCTGCTGAGCTACAGAAGCCAAGCCAATAATGATTTTTTAATACAAACAAAGGCAAATAACACTAATTGACAATGACATAATCAATAAGAGATGTTTAAGAATTTCTTCATGCAGAACAAATATGATACCAGGCCGAAATGCGAATTAAAAAAAACAAACAAACAAAAAAAATGAAGAACATTAGAAGAGAAGTAAACAAAGATAAAATAAAATTAATTTTTTTCTTATTTTTAACTACTGTAAAGAAGTAATAACTGTGTTAAGAAAAATAGTACTTATGTATTTGTGTTTATAACATATGCAAATGTAAAATATGAAAACAATGGCTCAAGAAAATAGAGGCAAGAATATAAGATATATTATTGGAAGGTCTTTGTACTCCATATGATACAGAATATTATTTTAAGGTAAATTATGATTAATTAAATATGAAACTTCCAAAATCTAGGGCATAATTTTATAAATGTATAAATAATATGACAATGGAGGAGATGAAAAAACTTATAAAAATTTTCAAATAGTCTAAGATAAAACAGAAAAAGAGAAAAGAAAACAGAAAGAAAGAGTAATGGATAAAATGAAAAGAACCTATTGGGCAGTGCCTGTGGCTCAGTGGGTAGGGTGCCAGGTCAATATATTGCGGGTGGTGGGTTTGAACCTATCCCTGGCCAAACTGCAACAACAACAAAAAAATAGTTGGGTATTGTGGTGGGCACTGGTAGACCCAGCTACTTGGGAGGCTGAGGCAAGAGAATGCCTAAGCCCAGGAGTTGGAGGTTGCTGTGAACTGTGTGATGCCACGGCACTCTACCTAGGGCAATAAAGTGAGAAAGAAAGACAAGGACCTATCAATACAGTTGATTTTAATTTAATAATATTAATAATCAACTTAAACTTGAAAGGCTGCAGCCCAATAGATAAAATATAAAGATTACCAGATTTTTTTTAAAAAGAAAGATTAATATATAACTAAATGTCTACAAAAATTCACTTTCTAGAGATATGATTAGGTGAAAAGCAAAAAGGACAAAGAATATTATCAGAAATAAATAGGGACATTAGATAGTTAACAGAATCAATTCCCCTAGAGGACAAAAAAAATCCTTCATACTTTATCATCAAATGATGGGGGCTCCAACTGCATGAATAAACAACTGAGAGAAAGGTAAAAAGGAAAAATAACTTATTATAATTAAGAAGTTCAACACTCATTTATCAGTAATTGCAAGAATAAATAGATAGAAAAATCAGAAAAGATTCATGCATATGAGCACTTACAAACACTATCAACTAACTACACTTAAGGGATATTTTTAATAACATACTACCCAAAAACAGCAGAATGAATATTTTTTTGCAAGTGCACATGAAACTTTTATCAAGGTAGACCTCATTCTAGGACATAAACTGAAATCAACAAATTAGAAAGAACAGAAATCATACCAAGTATGCTTTATTAAAATAATGTCAATAATTTATTTATGTTTTTGGACAGCATGGGTCCTTCAAACCTCATGGAGCACTGGAGATAGTCATACTTGAGCTGCCAGTAGACACCTGATATCTAGTTGTCAGATATCTTTTGAACTGTCCCACCTGAGACCAGTGCTGACTGGGACAATTGAGTTGGACCTCTTGAACTGGATCACCCAAAGACTATCCAAAGTGGCACTCTGGGTATGTGATTGGGGGAAGATTTGATTTTCCTCTTCCAGTTGTTGCCCATGGGGATGGGGTGACATTATTGGTGGTATTTCTCCACAACTGAGACTTCGATCCAGAGTAACTGATTCACTAGGGTAGGACAGAGACCAGCTATAAATAAAACAGAGCCACTGAGCCCCATGAGAACAAGCAGGTCCCCAGTTTCTCAAGCCATAGCACTGTACTGGTCCTTGGCAAAGCTCTTGGGGAAAAGGTACAGGCACTAGTCCCAGTTCATGGACAAAGGGCTGGTTAATCACTACTCCAGGAGCTCCCCAACTCAACTTCAACTTATCTGCTCATCTAGCCAAATGGTGTAAAATAATCATGGGGTGGAATTAGTGGAAAAACTCTGGTAACATGAATAACCAGAGTAGATCAACTCCTCCAAGGAACAACATGGCAGACACAACTGAAGATCCAATTCATATGGGATCTCAGATGGCTGAGATGTCAGAAATCAAATTCAGAATTTGGATCACAAATAAGGTTAATAAAATTAATCTTATTGGAATAAGATGGATGTAAAGTTGGAATTAGAAATTCAAGGAGCATTTCAAAAGTTGCCTCAAGAATTCAATGAATTCAAAGACAAAATCACCAAAGATTTTGACAGATTTAGGAAATAACTTGCAGCCCTCAAAGATCTGATAAAAACAGTAGAATCTTTTAGTAAGAGAATGCAACAGGCAGAAGAAAGAATTTCTGACATTGAAGACAAAGCTTTTGAACATTCTCAAACACTCTAAGAGGAAGAGAAGTAGAGAAAAAAATGGATCATTCTGTCAGAGAGCTCTGGGATAATTCAAAGAAAAATAATATTCTCCTTACAGGGATTCCTGAAGGTGACAAGGTGGCTTTGAAAGGTATAGAGGCTCTTCTTCATGAGATAATGAAGGAGAATTTCCTAGACATGCCAAGAGATTCTGAAATTCAGATAGAAGACAGTTTCCGAACCCCAGCATGACTCAACCCAAATAAGACATCTCCTAGGCACATTATAATTACCTTCACCAAATTTAAAATGAAGGACAAAATTCTGCAAGCAGCCAGACATAAGAAAACCATGACCTACAAGGGGCAGAATATTAGAATGACTTCAGAGCTCTCTGTTGAAACCTTTCAAGCTAGAAGAGTGTGGTCATAACTTTTAATCTGCTAAAACAAAACAACTTTCAACCCAGTATCCTGTACCCAGCTAAACTGAGTTTCGTTTATGATGGAGAAATTAAATACTTTAATGACATCCACATTAAAGTTGGATGAAATTTGCCATAACTAAACTAGCTCTCCAGGAAATTCTTAGACCTATCCTACATAATGACCAGCGTAATCCTCCACCACCAAAGTAAACTCAATTAGAAACTTTTGATCAAATTCCAACTTCCAGAGTAATGAAAGGATTAAAAACGTGCACTGGACTTTCAATAAACTTGATACCCAAAGTTCTACCAGGCTTATCAATATTCTAATTAATGTGAATGGCTTAAATTGCCCTCTAAAGAGGCATAGGTTGGCTGCCTGGATACAAAACTCAGGCTAGATATATGCTGCCTACAAGAATATCATCTTACCTTAAAAGATAAATATAGTCTGAGGGTGAAGGGACAGTCATCTATATTTCAGGCAAATGGAAATCAGAAAAAAGCAGGTGTTGCAATTTTATTCACAGATACAATAAATAAGATTTAAATCAACAAAAGTAAGAAAAGATAAGGATGGTCACTTCATATTTCTTAAGGGTAACACTTAACATGATGAGATTTCAATTATTAACATTTATGCACCCAACCAGAATTTGCCTCAATTTATAAGAGAGACATGGATGAAAGGAGAAGAAGGAGATAATAGGAAAAAGTGATATGTTAACTAATTTATTAGCAAATTAAGGAATAAGTAAGTAAAAAATAAATGAAATCTTTCATAAGTAAATTATAACAGCATAGCAAGAACTCTAAGAACTCAACAAGAGTATTCTGATTTTTTTCAACTATATTTTATTTAAAATAAATTTTTAAAGAAAGAAAAGAAGGACAATAAACCATGAGGGACAAGATAAGAGACTTGAAGACATATTGATAATAGTTGAGATGACATTGGGAACCATTAGGAATTTCAGGGGAAATAAAAAAGAACAGAAATAGGTGGGGCATTCATTTTTCCAACATAACTTTCTAGTCTTCTCTCTGTCAATTTCTCTATTCAAGTTTTCTACTCCTTCTTGAACAATTCTTTCATATGTTAAAGTTCCACAAAAAACATGAATCTGTTTTGGACTTTATTGTTTTATTTGTTTGCCTAAGTTAGGATCTGTTTTGATGGTAGTGGTTTGACAATACAATGTTTTAGCAAATTGAGTGTCACTAGCATTTGATTTTATAAATTCCTATCTATTTTTGGACATATATCCTGTCATACAAATTTTTAAATTCCTAAAGCTGGGATTACATAAAAATTTAAAGAAAATTTAAGATTGAGAGTGAAAAAGAAGAAACACGTGAATTTTAAATATAGCTTCTTTTTTATAGCTTTGACATGATGCCTTCCCTATAAGAATATTACCTCTTTCCATTTGTTAAAGATTTGTGTTTCACAGTAAAATTTTATGTTGTTTTAGTCTTCTAAGTCCCATTATTTATAAATTAATTTTAGCTTTTATGCTGTTGTAAATAGGATTATCCTCTGTTTAAAATATTTGCTGAATTTTTGCTGTGATTTATGTTTACTAATCTCCTTATTGCTGGTTATCAAAGTGAAACGAAACCTGAAAATGGCAGGTGGGAGGCCTAGCCTAGTTTCCAAATATTAATAAATAGAAATATTTTAATATTCCATATTGGAAACATTTCCTTGTTGGGCTGTAATGCATTAGAAGCAGCAGAGCTGGGAAGCAAAATTTTTATGATTTCATCATTAGAGGAAACAACAAGAAGTGATATTCTCACACCTATTTTCTCACTGACTCCAAAAACTAAATAGTGTAGAGAAGAACTGCATCACACACAAAAACAAGCAAACACCTTAGATTCTGCAAGATAATATTCTCACCTAACAAATGTTGTTTCCCAGAATGTATGATTATAACTAAACTTTTACAAGGTATATTGACATTCTTTGAAGTCAAAAACTTCTGGATAATGTGACAAATAGTATTGCCAGTTAATCCTTTGGATATTGGCCTATTGTAAATGATGGTGCTAGAAGGAGCTTAGCAATTGTGGAAAGGAAATCACACTAAGACAGGTTATTATTTCATTGTAGGTCAGTCATTGTGCAGAATAACAAATCTTTACTTTTTAAAAATAGTTTTTCCATATTTTTATTGGTCTTTCCTCTTGGAAATTAGAAAACAAGATAGCATTTCAATTTTGGTCCACATAGGAGGACTTCTCCATCAATGCAAAGAAGTGTGGCAACTGTCTAATTCTGACACGTGTCAACAGAAACCAGGTTTGAATGCTCTGTTATTCAGTTAATTTGTCATAGAGAAGTGCCAGGGCACAGCAAAAAGTCAAGACCTGTTTCTCATAAAGCAAATGTATCACTTGCCAAATGGACATAATTTTAGTGTTTCTACGGTTCTAGTAGGGCTTATCTTAGGCTCAAAAGACTTTTGATTTAGAGGAACAGAAATGGAGGGCAAAAACAGATCACTCTCTCACAGAGCTCTGGGATAATGCAAAGAAAATCAAAATTCGCCCTATAAGGATTCCCAAAAGCAATAAAGTGGCTTCACAAGACAGAGTCTCTTCTTCTTGAGAGTGTGAAAGAGAATTTTCCAGACAGGCCAAGAGATTCTGAAATTAAGATAGCAGACAGTTTCAGAACTCCAGCACGACTCAAGCCAAATAAGATATCCCCCAGACACATTATAGTCAATTTCACTAAAGTTAATATAAAGGAGAAAATTCTGAAAGCAGCCCGATGTAAGAAAACTATAACCTACAAGGGGAAGAATATTAGAATAACTGCAGATCTCTATGCTGAAACCTTTCAAGTGAGAAGAGGATGGTCATTGACTTTTAATATCCTAAAACAAAATAATTTTCAGCCCAGGATCCTGTATCCAACTAAACTGAGTTTCATTTATGATGGAGAAATTAAATACTTTAGTGACATACACGTGTTAAAGAAATTTGCCATAACTAAACCAGCTCTCTAGGATAGTCTCAGACCTATCTTCTATAATGACCAGAGTAATCCTCCACCACAAAAGTAAACCCACTCAGAAACTTTTGATCAAATTCCAACTTCCACAGTAGTAAAAGGATTAAATTGTCCACTGGACTTCAGAAAGGCTTATCAATATTCTTAATTGATGTGAATGGGTTAAATTTTTCTCTAAAGAGGCGCAGGTTGGCTGACTGGATACAAAAACTAAGGCCAGATATCTGCTCCATACGAGAATCTCATCTTACCTAAAAAGATAAATATAGACTCAAAGTGAAGGGATGGTCATCTATATTCCAGGCAAATGAAAAACAGATAAAAGCAGGTGTTGCAATCCTATTCACAGATACAATAGGCTTTAAACCAACCAAAATAAGGAAGGATAAGGATGGACACTTCATATTTGTTAAAGGTAAGACTCAATATGATGAGAGTATTAATCATACTCTCATGATTCAATTATTAATATTTATACACCCAACCAGAATGTGCCTTAATTTATAAGAGAAACTCTAACAGACATGAGTAACTTGATTTCCTCCAGCTCCATAGTAGTTACAGATTTTAACACCCCTTTAGCAGTGCTGGATAGATCCTCCAAAGAGAAGCTAAGTGAAGAAATTTTAGATTTTAACTTAACCATTCTACATCTGGATTTAACAGACATCTACAGAACATTTCGTCTCAACAAGACTGAGTACACATTCTTCTCAGCACCCCATGGGACATACTCCAAAATCAATCATATCTTAGATCTCAAGTCTAACCTCAGCAAATTTTAAAAAATAGAAATTATTCTTTCCATTTTCTCAGACCATCATGAAATAAAAGTTGAACTCAATAACAACAGGAATCTGCATACTCATACAAAAACATGGAAGTTAAATAACCTCATACTAAAGGATAGATGGGTCATAGATGAGATTAAGAAGGAAATTACCAAATTTTTGGAATATAATGACAATGAAGACAAAAATTATCAGAACCTCTGGATACTGCAAAGGCAGTATTCCCTAAGAATACTTAAGAATACTTTTCCCTAAGAGGGAAATTTATAGCACTGCAAGCCTTCCTCATGAAAACGGAAAGAGAGGAAGTTAATGACTTAATGGGATATCTCAAGCAACTGGAGAAAGAAGATCATTCCAACCCCAAACCCAAAGAAAATAAATAACCAAAATTAGAGCAGAATTAAATGAAATTGAAAACAAAAGAATTATACAACAGATCAATAAATCAAAAAGTTGGTGTTTTTAAAAAGTCAATAAAATATATAAATCTTTGGCTAACCTTGCCAGGAAAAAAAGAGTAATATCTCTAATTTCATCAACCAGAAATGGTAATGATGAAATAACAACAGACCCCTCAGAAATTCAAAAAATCCTTAATGAATATTACAAGAAACTTTACTCTCAGAAATAAGAAAATCTGAGGAAAATTGACCAATCTTGGAAACACGCCACCTAGCAAGACTTAGCCAACAAAGTGGAAATGTTGAACAGGCCTTTATCAAGTACTGAAACAGCATCAACTATTCAAAATCTCCCTAAAAAGAAAAGCCCGGGACAAGATGGATTCACGTCAGAATTCTACCAAACCTTTAAAGAAGAACTAGTACCTATATTACTAAATCTCTTCCAAATTATAGAAAAAGAAGGAATACTACCCAACACATTCTATGAAGCAAATGTCACCTTGATCCCTAAACAAGGGAAAGACCCATGAAGAAAAGAAAATTTTAGACCAATATCACAAATGAATATTGACGTATAAATATTCAACAAGATCCTTACAGACAGAATCCAACAACACATCAAACAAATTATACACCATGACCAAGTGGGTTTTATCCCAGGGTCTCAAGGCTGGTTTAATATACACAAATCTATAAACGTAAATCAGCACATGAACAAATTAAAAAATAAAGAACATATGATTCTCTCAATTGGTGCAGAAAAAGCTTTTGAGGATATCCTGCATCCCCTTCATGATCAGAACACTTAAGACAATTGGTATAGAAGGGACATTTCTTAAACTATTAGAGGCCATCTACAGCAAAACCACAGCCAATATCATATTGAATGGAGTTAAATTGAAATTATTTCCACTTAGATCAGGAAACAGGCAAGATGCCCATTGTCTCCATTGCTCTTTAACATTGTAATGGAAGTTTTAGCCATTGCAATTAGGGAAGAAAAGGCAATCAAGGGTATCCACATAGGGTCAGAAGAGATCAAACTTTCACTCTTTGCAGACGATATAATTGTATATCTGAAAAACACCAGGGATTCTATTACAAAACTTTTAGAAGTGATCAAGGAATATAGCAATGTTTCAGGCTACAAAATCAATACCCATAAATCTGTAGCCTTTATCTATACCAACAATAGCCAAGCTGAAAAAACAGTCAAGGACTCTATTCCTTTCACAGTAGCACCAAAGAAGATGAAATATTTGGGAGTCTAACTAACAAAGGATGTGAAAGATCTCTATTAAGTGAACTATAAAACGTTAAGAAAAGAAATAGCTGAAGATGTTAACAAATGGAAAAACATACCATGCTCATGGTTGGGAAGAATCAACATTGTTAAAATGTCTATACTACCCAAAGCAATGTATAATTTTAATGCAATTCCTATTAAAGCTCCATTGTCATATTTTAAATATCTTGAAACAATACTTCATTTTATATGGAATCAGAAAAAACCTCGAATAGCCAAGACATTACTCAGAAATAAAAACGAAGCAGGAGGAATCATGCCACTAGACCTGAGACTGTACTATAAATTGATAGTGATCAAAACAGCATGGTACTGGCACAAAAACAGAGAGGTAGATGTTTGGAGCAGAATAGAGAACCAAGAGATGAATCCAGCTACTTGCCATCATTTGTTCTTTGACAAGGCAATTAAAAACATTCAGTGGGGAAAGACCCTATTTGACAAATGGTGCTGGGTGAACTGGCTGGTGACCTGTAGAAGACTGAAACTGGACCCACACCTTTCACTATTAACTAAGATAGACTCTCACTGGATTAAAGATTTAAACTTAAGACATGAAACTATAAAAATACTAGAAGAAAGTTCAGGGAAAACTCTAGAAGGAATTGACCTGGGTGAATATTTTATGAGAAGGACCCCCCCAGGCAATAGAAGCAGTATCTAAAATACATTACTGAGACCTGATCAAACTAAAAAGCTTCTGTACAGCCAAGAACACACTAAGTATAGCAAGCAGACAGTCCTCAGAATGGGAGAAAATATTTACAGGTTATGTCTCCAAAGAAGTTTTAATAACCAGAATCCACAGAGAATGCAAATGTATTAGCAAGAAAAAAAGAACAAGTGATCCCATCTCAGGGTGGGAAAAGGACTTGAAGAGAAACTTCTCTAAGGAAGACAGGTGCACAGCCTACAGACACATGAAAAAACTCTCACCATCCTTAATCATCAGAGAAATGCAAATCAAAACCACTTTGAAACATCACCTAACTCCAGTAAGATTAGCCCACATAACAAAATCCCCAAAGCAGAGATGTTGGTTGGATGTGGAGAAAAGGGAACACTTCTACACTGCTGGTGGGAATGCACACTAATAGGTTTCTTTGGAAGGATGTTTAGAGAATACTTAGAGATCTAAAAATAAACCTGCCATTAGATCCTATAATTCCTTTACTAGGTATATACCCAGAAGACCAAAAATCACATTATAACAAAGACATCTGTACCAGAATGTTCATTGCAGCCCAATTGATAATTGCTAAGTCATGGAAGAAGCCCAAGTGCCCATGGATTCACAAATGGATTAATAAATTGTGGCACATGTATACCAAGGAATATTATACAGCCTTAAAGAAAGATGGAGACTTTACCTCTTTCATGTTTACATGGATGGATCTGGAACATATTCTTCTTAGTAAAGTATTTCAAGAATGGAAGAAAAAGTATCCAATGTACTCAGCCATACTATGAAGCTAATTTAAAGGTTTCATATGAAGGCTATAACCCAACTATAGCACTGGAATATGGGGAAAGGGGCAAGGGAGGGGAGGGGAGGGGGGAGGTTGGGGTGGAGGGAGGGTAATTGTGGAGACCACACCTATGATGCATCTTAGACAGGTACAGGTGAAACTTACTAAATGGAGAATACAAATGTCTTCATACAATAACTAAGAAAATGCCATGAAGGCTATGTTAAACAGTTTGATGTAAATATTTTAGATTGTATATGAAACCAGCACAGTGTCCTCCTTGATTGCACTAATGTACACAGCTATGATTTAATAATAATAATAATGATAAAAGGACTTTTGATTTGAGAAGGTCATTTAGGGCAATGCAACACTGGGTCTTTTGGAGTATATAGGCTTGGGATCATTGTTGCATTGAAATATGAGACAGTGTAGAGTTTCTTTTTACTGTGGGTCTCATTCAAAGTTGGCAGCTTTTGGTGTCACCCAGTAACTTAGTCAGAGTTATGTACATTGAATACTAAATTTACTAGTAATCATGTATAAACTTTTCAGGGATTGGCCTACAGGGATCAAAAAATTCACTATGATATGCTATTAACACAAAATATAGTTTATGTTGTAGAGTTATCATGGCTTTTATAGCTTAAGCAAAACAACTATATATCACATTTGACTTTTTTCCCCATTAGGAATATCATCTAATATTACATGTCTATCCTTTTTGTCTCACAATCAGCATTTCATATTCTTTTTGGCATCATTCTATACATTCTATTTAAAATTACAGTTTTAGCTATGTTTTGAGAGGACTTCTACTTTAAACATGTACTCCCACTGACCAATTGAATGCTGAATTCAATTTTAGGCAAATAAGAAGTTCTATGTCACAATCTTTTGAAAAGTTATCTCTAAAAATTAATGTGGTGTAAATGACCTCTATTAAACTAGTGATACTACATCATAGTTCAATTGCTGTGCACATTCTAAATTTATTTATTTATGTTTATAAGACATTGGGCATAGGCTTTGAATATTGTGTGTAATTTCAGACCAAAGCAGCTTCATACGAAAGATGAATTCATATGAGGCAGACTTATAATGAATATATTAAATCACTGTGAGCCAAGTAAATGAGAAGCCCTACTTTCTTTGCTATCTCTTGAGAACTCATTAAGACAGCAAACATGTTTTTGAGAACAACTCAAATGATATGCAGAACACACTAGCCCTTAGTCAAGAAGATCCACTGCAGAGAAAAATACTGTAACAGTTCAGCTAGGAAATGTCACTAGAGATACATTTAAGCACAGGGGTTCTTTCCACTAGGACTGCCAATTCCTGCTGCTGGTTTTGGGTCTAAGTTAATTAATTCCCTATGTTGGTCTTTAATGATGTGTATCTAATAACCCAGTACACACAATGCCACACTATTAGGAGATTTATTGATGCATACCAAAGCAAGATGACATTACAATTTGATTTTTCTCTGATTCCAACTGCTGTGAATAGAGCAAGACAAATACGCTCTACAAATTAATTCACATTTAGTTTCTTTAAACTTAAAAATGGAACATATCAACATCCTAAGTGTTTCAGGTACATTTAAGCTTTGCATTAGTGAATAAAGGTCTGGGATTATACTTAGAACCTGAACCCTAGACATAAATTTTTGAATTATAATACCAGGACTTCTCTAGCCAGATTAATAATAATTAATAATAATAATAATAATGACCTTATACTGCATTACACAGGGCACATGAAACAGTGCATTTGAAAACCCCTCTATAATTAAGGGTACAGAAAAATAGTTACTCTTAGTCAAATAAACATTCTGCATAATTACACACACTTTATAAATATGTTTATATAACCATCATTTAATGATTAGTAATTTGCATATATGTGTAACAATTTCACACATTTAATAAGTGGGTGATATTACTCAGTAAAGCACTTATGACAACAATGATATTGATTTCTTTTCTTTAAAGAATGGTGGAGGGGGCGGAGCAAGATGGCAGCCGAGTAACAGCTTCCTTGCAGCTGGGCACGGTGAGAATGGGGAGAGAGGACCTCAGGCATCTCTGGCAGGCAGGATCTACCCAGGAACTTCCCCTTGGGGACACAGGGAGACAGCTTGAGGCTTCTGGACACCCTGAGGAAGGCAAAAGAGGCGGAGGCTGGGCAAGTGGTTGCGTCTGTTCATTCGGTCTGATCCTGT
>CAUYRH010045050.1:0-14628 GCA_963574655.1 Perodicticus potto
CTGACAGAGGATAACATATCTTAAAAAAAAAAAATGGAGGGGAGTGGGAAGGATGGGTGAAGGGAGGGCAATTGGTGGGATCACACCTATGGTGCATCTTAGAAGGGTACTGGTGAAACTTACTAAATGTAGAATATCAATATCTTCACATAGTGATTAAGAAAATGCCATGAAGGCTATGTTTAATGGTTTGATGAAAATATTTCATATTGTATATGAAGTCAGCACATTATGCCCCATGATTGCACTAATGTACACATTTATGATTTAATAAAATTATAAAAATAAAAAAAAAAAAGAAGGCTTCATCTTAAAGAGGCAGCTTAGCATGTCATTCAGAACCTCGAGCTAGAATTCCTAGCTTCAAATCTCACTTTATTTACAAATGAGGCAGTAACTTTGGACACATTGCTGAAACTTTCTTTGCCTCAATCTTTAGTTCTATGAAAGAGGGGACCATAACATTACATGGTTATTAAGAGTCTTAAATGACTTAACATGCAAATCACTTAAAACAGTGCCTGATATATTTCAAATGCTATGATAGCTATTATTACTGATGTTTGGTTCTCAGAAAAGGAATGCATATGGTACAGTTTATACCTCAATCTCACATCTGCACATATAGATATTCAATTGTTTTAGGATCATTTCTTGAAAGACTATTCCTTCTCCATTGAATTTCCTTTGTCCCTTTATCAAAAATCAAATGACCGTTTATATACAGCTATATTTCTGAAGTATTTATTTTGTTTCATTGATCCCTTGGTTGATCTTGGCATGAATGTCATACTATCTTAACTTCTGTAACTTTATTATTATAAGTCTTGACATTATAAGGTATCAGTTCACCAACTTTATTCATCTTTCTCAAAATAATTCGGCTATTCTAGGTCTTTTTTCAAATGAATTCTGGAATCAGTTTATAAATTTCTACCAAAAAAGAATCACTAAGATTTTCATTGAAATTATATTAACCCTATAGATAAATTTTAGAGAGAATTAATAACTTAAGTAATATTGTGTCTTCTGATCCATAAACACAGTATAGCTCATTATTAATTTAGTTATTTAATTTCTTTTCATAATATTTTATATTTTTTGCATTCATTTCTTTCATATATTCTGTTAGCTATATCCCTGATCATTTCATATTTTTGCTGCTATTGTCAATGATATTTTTTTAATTTCAATTATTGATTGTTCAGCAATAATACCTAGAACATAATTGACATTTGTATATTGATATGGTATCCTATAATCTAGTTAAATTCTCTTACTAGTTCTAGGATCTTTTTGTAGATTCTGTAGAATTTTCTATATAAAATCTACAAATAGAGATAATTTTGTTTCTTAATTTCCAAGTGGCATATCTTTAATTCCTTTTTCTTGCTTTATTGCTCTGGCTAAAACTTCTAGTGCAATGTTGAATAGAAATGTTGAATGTTGTACCCCCTTCCCTTATTCCTGATCTTAGTAGAGAAGCATTCAGTCTTTTACCGTTAAGTATGATGTTAACCATAGATTAGTTGCAGATATTCTTTTATTTTTAGGTTTCTGAGAGGTTTTATCAGGAAGGATGTTGAATTTTGACAGATGCTTTTTAGCACCTGCTGGGATAATCTTTTTCTTTCTTAGTCTGTAAATATGGTGCGTTTTTCTTTCTTAGTCTATAAATATGTGGATTACATTGTTTTTTACAAATGTTAAACTAAATTTGCATTTCTAGGGCAAACCTGATATGTTCATGATGTAGTATCTATTTTATGTTGTTGATTTGATTTGATTAAATTTTGCTAAGAATCTTTTATTGGTCTATAGTTTTCTTGTATCATCTCTGGGTTTGATACTGAAGTAATGCTTTCCTAAAGGATAAAAATGAAAGATATTCCTTCCTTTTAATTTTCTAGAAAACTTTGCATAAAATTAGCATCATTTACTCCTTAAATGTTTGTTGGAATTCACCTATAAAGCCAACTAGGCCTGAAATTTTCTTTGTGGGGAGGCTTTAACTAATGGATCAATTTATTCAGTAGATATAAAATTATTTATGAAAGTTTATTTATGTTATTTTAATATTAGTAGAATCTGTAGTGATGTGTGCCTCTTGTTCCTGATACTGATAATTTATTTCTTCCTTCATTTTTTCTTAATTAGTCAGGCTAGAGGCTTATCTATTTCACTAATCTCAAAAAAAAAAGAAAACCCATATAGCTTTTATTTCATTAATTTTTTTTCTATTGTTTTTCTATTTTCTAATTTATTTATTTCTATTCTAATCTTTATTGCTATTATTAATTTTTTCCTATTTACTTTGGTTTTAATTTGTTATTTTTTTTTCTAGTGAAAGCTAAGATGTTATTTTGATGGCAACCACAAATTTCAATTTTATTTTTATTTCTATTCAATTATTTTCCCATTTCCCATTTTCCCTTATCTTCTTTGACCCATGAGCTTTATATAAAAATGTTAATTAGTTTGCATTATCTGCGGATTTTCTAGATACATGTACATTTCTATTATCTATCTCTAATTCCATTATAGTTAAAGAGCATACTTGCATGATATGACTTCTTTTACATTTGAGACTTGCTTATAGCTCAGAAGAGAGTCAGTTTTGGTAGATATTTTGTGTGCATTTGAAAAGAACGTATACTTTGCTGTTGGATGGCATGACTGATTTCTTTTTTTTTTTTTTTTTTGAGACAGAGTCTCACTATGTTGCTCTTGGTAGAGTGCCATGGCATCACAGCTCACAGGAACCTCAATCTTTTGGGCTTAAGTGATTCTCTTGCCTCAGCCTCCCATGTTACTGGGACTACAGGCACCCGCCACAACGCCTGCTTATTTTTGTTGTTGTTGTTGTCATTGTTGTTTAGCAGGCCCAGGCCAGGTTCTAACCCACCAGTCCTGGTGCATGTGGCTGGCAGCACCCTAGCCACTGAGCTACAGGCACCAGGCCAACTGATTTTTATTGTATATATTTAAGGTGTACAACACGTTTTGATAAGTGTAGTGAAGTGATTACTACAGTCAAGATAATTTGCACATCCCTCATCTCACATAGATACCTTTTTTGCTTCTGAGGTGGCTAAGAAAACCTAAAATCTACTCTCTTAATAAATTTCCAATGTACAACGTAATTAACTATAGTCAATATGTTGTACATGAGATATCTAGATTTATTACCTCTACCATAAGTGCAACATTGTACTCTTTGACCCACATCTTCCCATTTCTCCTGCTCCGTATCCCTTTGTAATTCTCTATGTATTCATTTTTAAATTTTTTAAATTCTGATTATAAGTGAGATCATGTACTATTTTTCTTTCCATGTCTGGCTTATTTCACTTAGCACAGTACTTTGTCTAGGTTCATTCATATTGTCACAAATGGCAGAATCATTTTTCTTAAGACTTAATATTACACTGTGTGTATGTATGTGTGTATTACAATTTATTTTTCTGTTTAATTAATACTTTAGTTTTTTCCATATTTTGGCTAATATGAATGATGCTGCAATAAATATGGGAGTGCAGATATATTTATGAGGTTTTGATTTCATTTATTTTGGATATATACACAGAAGAGATATTGCCAGTTTTTAGGAACCTCTATACTGTTTTCCAAAGTGGCTACACCAATCCACATGCCCACTAAGGGCATACAAAGGTTTCCTTTTCTCCACGTCCTCACCAACATTTGTTATCCCCTGTCACTTGGATAAAAGTCTTGACCGTATTTTAATGTCAACTAGGTCAAGTTGGTCTATAGTGTCATTCAAGTTCTTTTATATTCTTTCTGATTTTCTGGTTTATCAATTATTGAACAAAGGTATTGGAATCTCTGCTCAAGACTGTCTGTTTTTTCTTGTCTCTTTACAATTGTATCAGTTTTCTTTCACATATTTGTAAGCTCTGTTTTAGACCACAAATATTTAGTAATGTTTTGTCCTATTGATTAATTGGCATTTTTATCATTAATGCCCTTAATATATCTTATAACATTCTTTGCTCTGAAAACCACTTTAATATTAATGCATCCATTTCAATTCTCTTTTGATTAGTATCAATATATATTTTCCATCCCTTTACTTTTAACCTATTATGTCATTATATTTAAAGTGGGTTTCATAGACACCATATAACTCAGTAGAGCTGACAATTATTGTCTTTTAATTGAGGTTTTTATTCCATTTACATTTAATTAGATTATTGTTACATTTGGTTTAAATCTTTCATCTTTCTTTTCTTCTATTTGGTATATCTGTCTCCTATTCTCTTTTTCCCTCTTTTTTTAGATTGAATTTTTTAATGATTCCACTTTATTTCCTTTGTTGGTCTACTAGTTATAGGGTTTTTTTAAAGGGTTATGGTATACATTTTATCTTACCACAGTCTACATTTTAATCACTTTATACCACCTCACATAGAATAGAAACCATATGTAGCTCCATTTCTCATTTCCTGGCCTTTGTGATATTGTTGTTATACATTTTACTTCTACATATTTTATAAACCCCATAAAATATTGTTACTATCTTAATTTAAATAGACTGATACCATCTAAAGAGATTTAAATAATATGAAAAAATATTTCACATTAACCCATGTTTACTGTGTTTCACATAGTGAGCATTCTTTCCTTTGTGCAAATCCAGGTTTCCATCTGGTATCATTATCCTTTTGTTTTAAAGACTTCTCTAACATTTCTTGTAGTAACAACAAGTCTGGTGGTGATAAATCTTTTCAGCATCTGATTCAGGAAAACTATTTTTGTCTTCCTTTTTGAATGATATTCTCGGTGTAGAGAACTCTGGGTTATTTTTTTCCAATACATTAAAGATGTTACTCCACTGTCTTCTGACTTGAATTATTTCCGATAAGAGGTTTGCTCTCTCTCTTCCTCTTGTTCTTCTATAGATAATGTATCTTTTACCTCTGGATGCTTTCAATATTCTCTTTTCATGATTCTGACGTGTACTTTTCTTCATGTTTCTTGTGCTTGAGGTTTCTCTAGGTTTGATCTGTGAGCCTATCATTTTCATCAAATTTGGAAATTTTCACCATTATTTCTTCAAAAATTATCTTTCTCTCCATTTTTTAGGAATTATAATTGCACACATATTAGGCTGCTTGAAGATATCTCACAACCTGCTGATGCTGTGTCTTCTTAATATGCTTCGTATTTTTTGTAGCTTCTTGAACATACAAAATAGAGGTGTAATACCTTTATATGTTCAAGTCTACTAATTCTATAGGCTGTGTCAGTTCTGGATATGTTTATATTAATTGATATTTTTCTCCTCATCAGCTGAATTTTCTTGCTTCTTTGCAGAATTGGTAGGTTTTGACTGGATGCCAGACACTAAATTTTACCTTGTTGGATGCTGGGCATTTTTACTCCTATAAATATTCTTGAGCTTCATCCTGGAATGCAGTTAAATTATTTTGAAATATTTTTATCCATTCAGGCCTTGCTTCTAAACTTTTGGGAGAAGAACGGAGCAATTTTTAGTCTAATTTTCATTTATTTGCTCCATTTCTAACTCATAGCCCTTCTTAGTATTCTATCACATGACCTGTAAGTCATGAAGGTTTCTACCATGACTGACAGCAAAGGGACCTGAGTTCCATGGATGGTTTCTTCTAATCCTTTCAGGTGGTTTGCTGAAGCCTTGGAGGATTCCTCTGTGCATCTCTGGAGCTCCCTTTATATATAATTACGTCCTCTCTGGAACTTCACCTTGTAATGTTAGCTACCTTGGCCTTCCCAGACTCCACGCAGAGACTGACAGTTTCCTCGAGTTGAAGAGATAGGTCTTGGAGTCTGAGGAGGTCAAAGGTCATTGTCTTGGTCTTAGGAGGGTAAAATATTCTTATAGTAACATAATGGTACAAAGCTATTTCATGAAAATGTGAAAAAGTAGAATTAACATAGATACAATAACTCCAAACCAAATGCCAGAATGAAACAAAATTTATTAAACAGAAACATGGACTCACTCATTCATCAGACACCTACCATGTGCAAGTATGTCCTAGTGAAAGTTCCTATGTACAAGCATGATGAGATAGGAGTGGAGACATATGATGAACAACCAAACAGACCACTTACAGCAGCAGTTCTCAACCTGTGTGTCGCAAACCTTTTGGGGGTCGAATGACCTTTTCACAGGGATCACCTAATATCCGATATTTGCATTACAATTTACAACAGTAGCAAAATTATAGTTATGAAGTAGTAACAAAAATAATTTTATGGTTGGGGATCACCACAACTTGAGAAAGTGTATTAGGGTCATGGTATTAGAAAGGTTGAGAACCACAGAGTCTTAGAGGCTTCTAATTCTCAGCAAAGGCAGCCTCCCATATTGATTAAGTAAGCACTTGTCTGCTCCCCAAAGTAACTTGGACTCTTCACCTAAGCAACAGAGATCAGAAGTAGAGAAATATCTCCCAATGAATGATGTAACCTGTGCTCACTGTATTGTAAACATTAGATCACTCTCTACTCTTCCATCCCTTTCTTGGCAGTGATTTTCAAACTTTTCAGCATAGAGGACCTTATTTTCTACTTTCATCATTCCAAACAGCCTATATATTCAGCAGCCAAGCTAAAGAAAAGTAGAGACTTCAAAAACCAAAATGCGAAAAAGCATATTAGCTAAATAGCTTCACAACAAACAGGTCATTTCAAGAAAAGACATCCAATTATGTAGATTCTGATTACTGGTAATAACTTGAAAGTCTAAAGAAATTTAACAACTTCAACTCAGAACAATTAAACAGAACTGTGGAGGATAAAATCAGCCCCTAGACTCAATATAGCTACAAATGCAAAAAGAATGAGGAGGCTTACTGATTCATTGTTCTTCTTGTTTCCAGTCCCCAGTGCCAAACAGATCAGATAGCAAATATTAAACCTTGGTTAAAATTAGAATTCATAGGAGGAAATTGTTTTTCAGGATCAGGGTATTTACATTTGATTTTTCAATTTTGAATCCTGAACTTTCCAAAGACATAGAACTGACAGATATAAACATGTAAGGAAAGCTTTCCATTCTATTTGTGTATGTATGTGTTTCATTTATATAAGTTAAACACGAGAGTTGGGCTGTCAACCTAATAGATACTCACCTCAAGTTCATTTGGGAAGTACAGTCTTTTTATGGAAAAATTTTTCCCCTTAAGGATATGAGAGCTTTCTGGACAAGTGTGCATTCTATACTATAATAAAACAACTTCTAGTCACATAGCAAAAGCTTGAACCTACCCTCAATCTGGCAAATCCTTACAAGGAATCACTAACCTCACCTTGAGCACTGTAGTAAAATCCTGGAGGGAAGGGGAGAGCAGAGAGAGAAAGAATGAGGGAGGGGTGGGGAAAGGAAGAGCAGAGAGAGGGAAGGAGCGAGGGGGGTGGGGTCTTGGGGCCTCGGTGTGTGCCACACCTTTTGGGGGCAAAACTTGATTGTAAGAGGGACTTTACCCAACAAATGCAACTAGTGTAACATGGTTTCTTGTACCCTCAAAGAATCCCCAACAATAAAAAAAAAAAGACATTGATTTTTTAAAAAATTATTAACATTAGCTATGAAAATAATTCAATTCCATATATTAAATGGACATATCCATATAATTATATAGTATAAGGAATTATGCCAATAACTTTTTTAAATTTCAAAATATTATGGTGCAAACATTTTTGATTGCATGTGTATAGATTCTGTTATGCTCCACTCAGGGTACTGAGTGTGCCCATCACCCAGATAGTGTTCATTTTAGTTAGGCATCTTTTTGCCTGTTTGCCCCTTTACTTTCCCCAGTGCTTTATTTCCAGGGAGTTTTACTTACGTCTGTGCACATGTGCTCTAATTTGTTAGTTCCAATTTAATTGTGTGTACATTCTTTAGGTATTTCACTTAGGATAATGGTCTCCCAATCTATTTAAATTGTTGCCAAAGGCCTTAGTTCATCCTTTTCCCTTGCTGCACACAGTATTCCATCTCACATATATGCCACATTTTATTTATACATCCATGAATTGCATTGGGTGGACACGAGTTAATTTCACATTTTTTGAAATTGTGAATTGTCCTGCAGTAAACATTTGTATGCAGGTGTCTTTTTGATAACTTCTTTTCCTTTGGGTAAATACCAAGTAGTGGGATTGCTAGATCAAATGACAGGTCCACTTTTAGTTCTTTGAGAAATCTCCATACTGTTTCCTATAGAGGTTGTACTAATTTGCAGTCCCATCAACAGTGTGTGAACATTTCTTTTCCTCTGCATCCATGCCAACAGCTGTTGTTTTTAAACTTTTTAATAAAAGCCATTCTAACTGGGATAACAGCAGCATCATAAATCTGGGGACTTCAACAACCCACTGACTGAACTGGACATACCATTCAAGCAGAAAATAAATAAAGAAACACTGGAATTAAATGAAACTCTAGAAAACTAGAAATCAACTTCCAGAGAAACACTCAATTCCATACAATGTCTGGAAATTAAACACCTTGCTGCTGAATGACTATTAGGTCAATAATGAAATTAACATAGAAATCAAAAGATTCCTCAAACTTATTGACAAAAAGGACACAAGCTATCAAAATTTATGGGATTCTGCAAAAGCAGTTCCTAAGAGGAAAATTAATAGCCTAACGCCCTACATCAAAAAGACAGAAGGATCTCAAATCAGCAATCTAATGAAATTTCTAAAGGAATTAGAGAAGAAAGAGCAAACCAAACCCAAAGTCACCAGAAGAAAATAAATAAGGTCAGAGCAGAACTAAAGGAAATGGAGATAAAAGCAAAGAATCAATGAAACAAAAAATTTGGTTCTTTGAAAGTATAAATATAACTGATAAACCTCTTGCCAGATTTACCAGGAATAGAAAAGACCCAAATAAACTCAATCAGAAATGGAAAAAGAGATATTACAACTAATACCACTGAAATACAAAATACCATCTGTGAATACTTTGAAAATCTCTATGCACACAAGCTCAAAAACTGTGGAAATGGAAAAATCTCTAGAAACGCACATCCTCCAATGAATCCATCAGGAAAAAGTAGAACTCTTGAACAGATCAATA
This sequence comes from Perodicticus potto, assembly GCA_963574655.1. NCBI lineage: Eukaryota > Metazoa > Chordata > Mammalia > Primates > Lorisidae > Perodicticus > Perodicticus potto. The sequence goes on from CAUYRH010045050.1 coordinate 9,101, forward strand.
GCAAGCAAAAAGATTGAAGCAGTAATAAAAGAAAAAGTCTTCTAACAAAAACAATCACCAAAAAAATCCAGGACCACATGGATTCACAACCAAATTTCACCAAAACTACAAAGAGCTGGTACGTATCCTTCAGAATTTATTCCATAACATAGTGAAGGAGGGAATCCTCCCCAATTCATTCCATGGAGCCAGCATCACCTTGATTCCAAAGCCAGGAAATGACACAACAAAAAAGAAAACTTCAGTAACGTTTCACAGCATCAATATTAATTGTGGCAAATTATTCAACAAATACTTACTCAGCAAACACCCCCAAAGAAGTAAACATTTAAATAAGATGTAATTTCCCCCACAAATAAAATGACCAAATATTTATGTTATTTATCTTGGAAAGTTGAGGAATTGTCATCTCTCAAACTGTTATGAATTTCTATCATTGTAACATAGCCTGTGCGATGTAACACTCGAAAGCAAAATGTGAAATAAGAGACTTTTAAATTCCAGTCTCTGACTCAAATTTTATATGAAAATTTTTTTGTTTGTGGCATTTTTAATTGAATTGTGACTAATTTTGACATTAAATATTTTTATAACAGTATAAATTTTATAGTTACACTGAACATTAAATAATACCATGTGTAGGGAAAATGTTATGCATTTCCTTTTCTGATAGTTCAGCTCTACTTTCTTTCTCTCTCACTTTTTTTTTCTGATGTTTTTTGAGACAGAGTCTCACTCTGTCACCCTGGCTACAGTGCTATGGCATCATAGCTCACAGCAACCTCAAACTCTTGGGCTCAAGAGATCCTTCTTCCTCAGCCCCCAGGTAGCTTGGACTAAATGCATCCACCACTACACCTGCTATTTTTTTTTTTTTTTTTGGTAGAAATGGGGTCTCACTCTTGCTCAGACTGGTCTCTTACTCTAACTCAAGCAACCTGCCTCGGCTTCCCTGGGTGCTAGGATTACTTTCAAAATACATACTGAAATCAAAGTAACTCTAATACTCTTCACTCTACCACATTTTTTCATGCTATCAACATCTTTTTCCTGAATTGTTTCCAAAACCTGACTTTCTCTATTGGTCTGAGTATGTTAATCATCAATTACTATTTAGAATATAAAGCCATGTCAACCTCCAAGCAACCAAACATTTCAAAGTATTCTCAAAGACATAAGTGTTCATCAGTGGATGAATGGACGACCCATATACACAATTGAATATTATCCTGTCCTGATTTCCTCTATCTAGGTGACAGGAATACTCCTCCTTATCAGCTGTCTCTGGGATTTCATGAAAGAATGCTCACATAGACCCTTCAACTACTTTTTAAGCTATAAATACTAATAGACACTACTTATTCTTTCTCTCCTCCATTTACCAAATATCTTATTGAATCGCCTACAACATTGGGTCACAAGGCCCACATCGTCTTAAGGAAAGGATTATCTCCACTGCAATCATAACATCATAAAGAATTATATGTTAATGTGTCATATGGCCTTAACTAAGAATACTGTATAATTTTTTAATAATTTTCTAATTTAATATGCAAGGAAGAATATAACAATATAGAGAGCTTAAGCTGAGAGAGAGAGGAAAACAATAACTCAATTTTTATGTTTATTTTATTGATCTATGTGTAAGTTTTTAGATGTCCTATTTCTTACTTGTGGAGAAGCAATAAACGTTTTACTTTTCTCATTTAATGTTATTTTTAAATGAGATTATCTGAATCATCTGTGGTAGAGAAGGTTGATCCAAACCCGATTGTTGTGAACAGACTCTGAGAATTAGTTTTCAGTTATTTGACAAAACATTTTTAAAATGTATGAGAAGCAAAGTCAGTTTTTCATAGTCATGCCATTATGTTTAGAACTTTTTGGAAGACCGTATCAAACACCATAACAAAATAAAACAAATGGAGTAACTGTGATTCTGATGCTGATTCATTAGTTTTGACTCTGTACTAAACTACCATCTGTCATATAAACTTTTTAAATTCCATTATTGCAAGAGAAGGACTTACCTTAAGGGGAAAGTTTTTTAATAATCAGAAACAGTTTGTGTTTTAATACTTGATAAAACCTTCAATGTGTTATTATATTCAGATAAATTCTCTTCTACAGGAAGTGCTTGTAAGGCATATACAGGGTCCAGTACAATTTGTTTTAGAGAGCAGTATAACTAAGAAGTTATAAAAATAACTTACATTGGTGTATAAAGTCCTCAATATCTTGAAGCATCAAATCAGTGAAAAGATAAGAGATAGTATTATAAAAATTCTACAAGAATTTGCCAAAATGATGTTTATCTCCCACTGTACACCACCTAAATTTTAAAAGAGTAACAAAATAATAAAATTATTAGTGCACCCACAAAAGATATATTTTATAAATTATAAATTGAGAGATATGAATGCAAATAAAATAGTGTTTTCTTCAAAGGAATATGAAATACACAACCTGATTTCTCTTTTGAAGATAATTATTTAATTAAATGTGATTATATAAAACAAAAACATTACAAAAAATTATAATTGCTATAATTAAAATATATTCTAAATATAGTCTAATTTTCTACAAGGACTCTCTATTTTTTTGAAATTAGGAAGAAAGAAAAAATATACTTTTATCCATAGGGTTTGTCAAAAACGGAATTTAGTAGTTTTTCATTGTCATACTAGACGTCTATGTGGCATGAATTGGAGGGTGGTTAGCTTAGTTGTGAGAAACCATCCCTTGTCTCAAAGAATCGTGGGACTGCTAGAGAATGAGGAATCTTTCCCTTTTGAAGTTATTGCAAGTAAGATGGATATTGTTCTTCCTGGAATTAATTAAGCACAGTTTTGTTTTGATTTGATCTGTGTTGTTTTCCCCTGAAAACTAGAGAATAGACACAGTTGTCTCAGTTTTGCAATTCATCATTATTGCTGAGAAACTAGACAGCCTTAAACTTTTCAATGTGAATCTTAGTGTCATGCATTTTTAATGCTGAAGCTGTGATTGCTCAGAGGGGGAAAAAAAAAAAAAACGATCAAAACAGTTCACTGTGCTAAGGAGACTCGCCTTCTGATGTCTCTCCCCTGCCTTTTTGTTTGTTTTCTCTCCCATTAGTACGGGGATTCTAACCTTAGGGAAAGCGCTGGACAGGGAAAGCACGGATCGCTACATTCTGATCATCACGGCGTCGGACGGCAGGCCGGGCGGGGTGAGTACTCGCTGGGAGAGGAATTTGAAAATGCTGATAAGGAAACAGAGTCTGTAGGGTGGGAATCTTAAAACAATTTATTACAGACGCGAATTAAGCCTTTTCGCCTGGAGCAACTTATAATAACTTACGATTGCTAAGAGAAGCGCTCTCTTCTCCAAGGGGCATTTTTATAAATGCACCTATTCCCTGAATCTGTGTTGCAACCTAGACTGGAGAGAACACGTACTTGTGATGAGCATTGTTACCCAGCTAACGCAGAAAATGAAATCTGCTTTATTCTAACAAGTCTCCCATTGTGTCTACCATCTTCGCAGCACTACCAAATGTGTTCTGATAGTTTTAATATGCTGGGCTCAGTTCTACTTAGTGTCACTTTTGTGAGGATGTGGTATAGAAAGTACATTTTTTAATAAACACCCTTAAGTACTTGGGAAACTGATGTGATTGATTTCACAGCTCTTTGTAAGTAGCGCTCAGAACCTTGAGTAATCCTTGATGATCGAAGTAGTATAAATGGGTCCATAATACTAGAGAAGATAAACTCTATTTCCTTGGACCTAAAAATCAGCTTTAAAAAATAAATACATTGTTAATCATTCTGAAATGTTGTTAGGTCACTTGTCTATGTTTTTTGAACTATCCTGTTCACAGCCACCACCATCCTGATTTTGAAGCATTATAATGTAACAATTGTTAGTAATTATTTTTTCACCGTTTCTATGCCATGAGTTAGTTTAGTTGAGTTCCATTTTATTTTTGTGTTTGTCTTTAGCGGAATGATTTTGTGCCATCTCAGTGCTTCTATCAAGAAATAATTTCAAAACCAGTATAGAAGTGTTATATAAGCAAGGCTCACCTGATATAAATTGCAACATACCTGCCAGTTTACTTGAAATAACTTCCCTGTATAATTTCAACTTTACTTAAAATAACTTCCACGTATAATCAATAGGTTGCCTAATGCTGCCTTCCTCATGTTTATTTGTGAAGGATTTCTGAGCAAATTTTACTATGATATTAAATAAAATGGGTGCCTGAATAGTTTTACATTTTAATTGAAAATGACACTGATAGATAGAAATAGTTAAATTTGGTAATTGCAATCTGCCCATAATAAGCTATGTGACACTATTCAGACATCTGATAAAGAATGGTATGTAGAGAATAAAATATTCAGACAAGTTTTTAGAAAATAATAAGGCTAATATAAAGTACTTAGATAATAGACAAGTGAAGAAGAATAAAACCTAAGATTAATTTTTATATACGCAACGTCCTTGATTATTATAGTGTGCCTGTGTTAGATGTATGTGAAGAAGTCAGTGAGAGTCTCTAGAGGAAATAATTGAAGAACTTGACTAATGAGGAAAGTTTAATGGGAAACTTGGCTAGGCAATAGCTGAGGATAAATATTCTAAGGAGGAAGAGGAGGACTTATTTAGCATAGAGTAAGAGGTATTATTAGAACAAAGTGAAATTAAAAAGGAGCGTTTAGATCAACCCTTAGGACAGAAAATAAGAAAGGAAGGATAATACATATGACATTATAAATCAAAAACTAATGGCAGTAATATTGGCTAGGACATTTTAAGTCTATCTATAAAAACAAATTTCTCAGTCAAAATAACAGATGGAAAATAAACGGTATATTTAGATATCTGGCATAGTCATGATCTAGTAATTGTAGTTTTGCCCTGTCAGGTCCCAGGACTGGCCAGGTCTCAGCCCTACTTAACTAGGTTCTGGACGCAGACCGCTAAGCTACCTTGCTCAGAAACAAACTCTCTTAGGTGCCTGAGGGCTATCTACTTTAACTGGAGAGAGAGTGTGTGAGTCTTAGAAAGAGTAAAGCAGTCTTAGAAAGATAGATCTTAGTCTGTAGCAGAACTTAGTGATCTTCAGCAGAGAGACGCCGTGTTGGCGTTCTGCAGGCAGGGGAGGAGACAGTCAGAGTAAGCAGGTCCGTGATAGAATGTGCATGCGCCTGGACTGCCTGCTTCTCCAGCCTAATATGAGGTTGATCTCTTGCTTCTCAACACCACACAGTGTAGAGACTGCTAATTCACCACTGCTCTCATCTCGTGAGCTCTCATGCTTGTTAGCAGAGCTAAATCCCTCTCCATGCCCTTTCCACCCAGGTGTTCCATTATTGAGCTGTACAGGTATTTCTTAAAACTCTCACTCCTCCGAGCCATAGGCTATATGGGCTGCAACATTTCCCATTCAAAAACAATATACATTTGGGGTTAAATTAGTAGTTCTGTCCTCTTTGAGGCATTTTTCAGCAATTTACTTGTGTATTTTAACTCTCATT
>CAUYRH010045053.1:0-12664 GCA_963574655.1 Perodicticus potto
ATAAGGCAAACCTGGGGCTCTTGAGGGGTGATGACACAAGCTGGAGCCATGAGAATTTGCCCCAGGCACTCTCAGTCCAGTTTGGGCTCCGATGGGGTCCCTGTTCCAGGAGGCCTTCGCCTCTGGGGACAGGCCACCCAGAGTAACTTCTCTTAAATGTCCTCTCTCCTTCAGAGAGGATGTGGGGCAGTGTGGACACCATAACTCTGAGCTCGGAGACTCTTTTCCCCTTCTCCTCAGACTTCCATGTCCTAACTAACCCTGGGTCTCCCCAGGCTGTGACCCACTGGGTATGAGGCACTGCTCCCTGCCCACAAGTGGGGGCCATGCTAGTGGGGGTGCTAGTGGCTGCTGCTCTCTCACCACTGCCCTGCCCTCACTGTGGATGGGTCTCACCACGCCCATTGGATGAGTGATCTAACCGAGTTGTCATGGTCACCTGTGGACGTGGCATGACTGTCTCCATTTTCAAGATTGTGAACATTGTGGCATAGAGTGGACAAGTAAGCCACTTGCCCCACATCCCAGGCTATGTGTTATTAGAGCCTGTCATCTTAGCTCCACTTTCAGGGACACACCTCCCCCACATGCACAGACAACTCCTGGGAAAAGGCCCCGAGGCTGCTGGTGGGCTTAGTGGAGAATGTGGTTGGACATTCAGGTGTGAGCTTAAAGTGTCTACTGGAGCTTAAAGATCAAAACAGGCTGGGAGCAGTGGATCATGCCTGTAATCTGAATGCTCCGGGAGGCCGAAGCATGTGGATTGCCTGAGCTCATGAGTTCAAGACCACCCGGAGCCAGAGTGAGAACTCGTCTCTAAAAATAGCTAGGCGTTGTGGTGGGCACCTGTCCAGCTACTTGGGAGGCTGAAGCAAGAGAATCACTTGAGCCCAAGAGTTTCAGGTTGCTGTGACCTGTGATGCCACAACACTTTACTGAGGGAGACAAAGTGAAACTCTGACTCAAAGAAAAAAAGAAAAAGGATCAAAACGGCTCCTTATGTTGGGCTTGCTGCAGATTGGGGGGCTTAGGAATTTACTGGGAGGTTTCTTAAGAGCCATTCAGATTTGTCTCCTCACTTTATGAAATAAGAGCTAAAATCCTCTTGCAGAACTAAGAGGCCACTTCCAAACGAGGAATCTTTACTCTGCACCACTGTAACCTGGTGACATTTAGTACAGATGATGGTGATCATGGAGGCAGAAGAGTGTGTGGGACTGGAGGCAGTGAATGATGCCCCCGGCTTAGCTCACATACCACCTTCCTCACTTACAGACTAAGGGTAGGCCAGGTGGAGCATCCCTCCCAGGGCTAATGGTTTGCAGAAACAGAACCTCAGTCCTGAAGCTGAAGTGGGGACAAGGCCCAGGGCCCCATGAGAAGGCAAACTTGAACCGGGGATTAGAGCCCAGGAGTCTGGAGCCCAGCTCTGGACTTCATCCCTGGGACTCATAGCCACCAGGGCACCTCTCACCCTAAATCCTTGGATTTCTCTCTACTTCTCCCCCAACAGCCCCCTTCCTGCACACTTCCCCACGCCCATTTTCTTTTGGCTTTCTGGCTTTGATCACATCTGGAGCATTTTGTAGAGTTGATGAGTGTGTGTTTTCCTGTTGGGACACATGGTGTATATCAGAGGCACTTAAGAAGCTCTGGACGACGAGTGGAAAAGTCTGCATGGCATCTCAGGGGCTGCTGGCCTGGAAGGTGCCTGGCAGCTGCATGCAGGGGGACCTGGTGTGTGAGGACCGGGGACTCTCTGGGAATGCTCAAAGGAATGCTCTGGGACTGCTGCTGCAAATGGCTTTGAGTTGTCAGGTGGGGGTGATGCATGGGAATTGTGTGCGTGTGAGAGTGCACACACAGGTGGTAATAGATAGACACAGGTTACCACAGAAGGCTGGAAGGGCCTCTCTGCCTGGCCATGGGAGGCTATCTTCTAGGAAGGATTTGCTCTTCATAGTAACTGGGGATCTTGTCTGAACTTACAATGACATAAACCAAACGTATGTCACCTACAAGTGGATGGTGGGTAATGGATGTAACATGAGGTTCTCTGTCTCTGAGACAGAGGTGACAGGAATCTCTGGTGTGGGCAGGCAGGACCAGGGGCAGTGAGGATGGAGGAGATGCAGAGTGGCCTTCCCAAGGCGAATGAGCCGGGGCATGCCCACCTCCACGTCCCTCATCAGTTCTCTCTCCCCTATCCTTCCAGATCCCTCCCCCAGTGTGGGCTTGTCATCCTCAGAGTCCCTGAGGTGGGTAGGTTGGAGTCCTGGTAACTAGGTGCAGGTAAAGATGCTTTTGGTGGGAGGGATGGCACTAACAGAAGCAGACAGACTGTGAGAGTAATTCTGGAGGACTGAGTCATGCTTCTCCTGTTCCTTTGACTCCTCCTTTTTGTGGATAGCCCTGCCTGCACCCCACAGGGCCTGAAGTGTTTATTTCCAGGCTTCCTGGATGGGTGAGTCCCCCCCCCCCCAGCCTCTCTCTTTTCTCCTTGAACCTTTTCTGCCTCCCTTCTCTGACAACCCTGAGCCTTTACCCCTTGCTCCTCCCATCCCCTGTTCTTACCAAGCCATCCCAGCCCCTCTTGTTTCCATTTCCTCCAAGTGATGTCTTCCAGCCTTGGGGACAAGTTGCCACCTTCTGAGCCTGCTGGAGATGATCTTGGAAAGTGATGAAAGGTATTTATAGGTCCAGGGTAGGGGTGGGGCCAGAAAATGCCATGCAAAGTTCAGGCTGGAAGGTTGTTTACACTCTTGCAACTCCAACAGAGAACAGCCCTGTCTATCCTTGGCTCAAATTAAATTGCAGATGCCCCTGAACTCCGGGTTAGGAACATAAACAACTCGTGAGTTGTAGGAAGAAGCAAACTCAGCAGGGGAGAGGCCTGGTGCAGGGCTGGCTGACCATGGGTTTTTCCAATTGATGTTTTTCCAAAAGGCTTCTCTGCCTTCTTGGATCCCAGGGACCAGTGTGCCTCTCTTGGGCAGCACATCTGTGAGTGTGTCTTCTTCTTGGGTGCAAAGCAGTAAGGGGGAAAAAGAGAGTTTCACAGTTCTTCTTCTAGGGAGTAGAGGTTATAAAGGATTATAATTTTTTCTGCTTGGGGAGAGGATTTAGGAAGAGGGTAGAGGGCTGAGTAAAAGGTCAGCGAAGACTTTGACACAGATTTCTGCTGTGATAAGAGCTCAAGCTTGTCTGACCTGGCCCCTCTGGTGGAGGAAAGAGGCAGCCACATTGTGGTGTGACTGGCTCATTCATTAATTGACTCATCATTCAATCCACTCCATGATTCAACAGGCACCTACATTGTGGCAGGAACCCACCTCAACAGTGGTATCAAAATTCCTGTCCTTCAAGTAGCTTGTATTCAAGTTGGAAAAAAGATAAACCAGCTAACAGCTGCAGCTGCATGATAAATGCTGAGACAGGGTACCTACAGCAGTTCTTAGAGTTACAAAAGAGCCTCCTGGAAGATGCAGTGGCTGGGCTGAGTTTCGAATAATGAATTGATATGAGTTGGGTGTAGAAGAGGGGCATGGACAGCGTGAATTAAGGTGTGAAGAGGTGAAAAAGCACAGTTGTGCAGGGGTTGAAGGCAGCGAGAGTGGCTGGAATGCAGAGCATGTGTGAGGCTGAGGGTGAGGCAGGAAGTGTCAGCACAGTAGATCATGATGCCAGTCTTGTCTCCTTAGCTAAAGTGATGCAAAGGGATTTTAAGTAGAAAATTGGTAACATAAAACTTTTAAGGATGTATCTGAGAGACAGGAAAATGTCTTCCAGTTCCTTTTCCCAAAAGTAGGCTACAGCCAGTGCAAAGCAAGGCCTTATGGAAGGGGGCGGTTGGACCTCTAGTGGGAGAGGGGTGCTAGGGTGGGTGCAAAATTATAGCTTCTCGAGAGAGAAACCTCAGATGAGGAGACAGAGTCTCAAGAAAGAAAACTCAATAGCCCAAGGCCACAAAGCTGATAAGTACTAGCGCTGGGTCTTCTAAGTGAAAGCCAAATAGAAATGATGAGCTTATAGCCTTACTCAAGGGTGGCCTTGTCGTCTTCATTTTCAACATTATCTGTTACCTGTGGAAATGAGCAGTAGGAGTATTTGTAGGAATGTTTATGCAGAATACACAAAGAGATTATAAATTCACATCACCATGGCATTTTGCCATAAGACTTCCTAAGAATTGGGCATGCTTGTTTGTGTTCCATTTCCTTCTGTTCCTTGTTCCCCTGGGAGTAGAGATTATAAAGGACAAAGGCAGAGGACCGGCTAGCATCAGTCAAGGAGGCTATGTCCTGAGGTCTAGTCATAGCTCTCGGGCCTTGAGAATGGGAAGCATGCTTATCGGATTTTCAGTTGATATACATCTAAGGTAAAGTAGTTACCTTGAGATATAACAGAATCAAGATTCAAAATGTTCTTGATAGGATGAAACCCTGAATCAAAACCAACAAGGTGAAATGTAATAGTCATACATATAAAGCCAGTTAATAGAATAAAAGATGGAGAGACCTGGTTTGGCAGGCATTTGTGTAAGAGATGGGGGGTGGTGGTGAATGTGAATGCTCATTGTATGGTTAAAATATCAACTTATCTTGCACTGAAGCAAAGAACTCATGGAATACAAACTGTAGGTTATGACGGTGTCACCACTTTTGAGCTGTCCATCCACTCTACTGGATGGTGTTCAGTTCTGGGCACCCCATTTTAAGTAGTAGATTGGCACTAGAGAAGTTCACAGATGTTGCAAATTGGTGATCCCAGGGAAGATTTTAGCAAGTAGACATGTAAAAAATTTGGTTCCAAAAATGTTCTTAAAACATTAAATGTGAATATTTTCAGTTGGAACTCATGCTCTTTAGCTCCCCAGTGTTCCCAACATCCCTATTATTTTATATCCAACCCTGGGGCTGACACTCCTCTATTTCACTTGGGTTAAAACAAGGGTTCTCAAACTCTTGAAGCATAACAGAATCATCTGATAAACCTTTAAAATATAAATTTCCTATTTTCACATATGACCATAGTGGAGTACAGATACAGGACTAGATTTTCTGCTATAGCAAACTAGAAACCTGGCTAAAATATATATGTAATAACTGTTTTCAGTTATTAGATAATAAACAGGTAATGAATAAGTATAAAATTAAATAGCAAAATGATATTAAATCATTTTGATAATTACATTAACTAAAAATGGCCTAAATATTAAAATTGAGAGGTAGAAATTGTCAGATTTAATAAAAATTCAATACCCCATTATATGCTATCTACTAGAAACCCACTTAAACTATAAAGACACAAATATATTAAAGGTAAAAGGATGAAATACGTTATGTCATGTAAACACTAATTAAAATAAAGCTGAAGTAATTGTTTGAATGTCAGAAAAAGTAGAGTTTGGGACAAGGATGTTATCAGAGTTGCTAAAGGGCTCAATTCATTAAAAACACAATGCACATGTATTTAATAACAAAGCTTCAAAATAGATGGAGCAAAAATTGACAGAGCAGAAAGGAGAAATATACAAATCAATTTCATTTGGTGATTTCAGTTTCTTGGGAATTGATAGAATAAGTTAGGATATAGTATCCTTGAAAAATGTTATGAATGAACTTGTCCTAATTGATCTTTATAGACCACTACTCCCAAATCATAGCAAACAGCCTGTTTCCACATGCACACAGACCACTTACCAAGCTAGGTTATATTCTAGTCCACAAAACAATTCCAGTGATTTTTAAAGAATTCAGATCCTACAGCATATATCCTTTGACTGCAATGGAATTAAAATTAGATGTAATTAACAAAATGACCAACTTCCAGATCATCTTGCCTACTGCCATACATTTATGCAGGACCAATCACATCTCATTTATCTGTTGCAAGCTGACCTAAGCCAAGTCAGTCATGCACAGTTCTTTTCTGCTGAGCAATAGTGACCCTTGAAGAAGCTTTGAAATAAAGGACATTTATTAACTAAACATATTGGCAAGCATGAAAACAGAAGTAGTTCAGAAGACCTGTTTAGGATGTCCCAACTTACTGTTCTTTTATATTCTCTGACCATCTCCTGGCCTGAAAGAAACACTTCAATTCTAAAAACAGAACTTTGTCACTCTTATTACTAGTGTCAGAGAAACAGAATCCATTTGTGAGTCAAATGACACTATAAAATGAGGACAATTAGGTTTTATGTATTTTTTTACTTTTAATTTGAAACAATTTTAAACTTACAGATATATTAAAGAATAATCACATTTGCCACATTTACTCATCCAGACATCGAGTGTGTTAGCCTAACGCATCATTTCTGAAGACCAAGGGTACAGACATCCATAGATATTTGTAAACAAGGGTATGTCTGAAATCTGACTGGCCAATCCATATTATTTGAATACCTGATTTCACCAAATGTAGTCCTTTTCTGACATTCATTATGCTAGTCAACAGGTTGTTATTTTTGCCAATGAAAATCCATTTCTTACAATCTGCATGCTAATTGATCTCACAGAGCAGAAATGATCACAGCAGCCTCCTTTGAGCTGGACTTTCTGAACACCTGGCTCTGGGACTTCTTGATTTCCACCTGCACCACAGCTTCAGTCCAGTAAGAGAATAGTCTCACACTTTATATGATGAAGTATTTGAAAGGAAATTCTGCACATTGTAACATTTTCCTAGACGGTTCCCCGTTTTATAGATGTCCAGGGAAACACGCCCATTGGCTGCCTTGCAACACATCCCAATGTCTCACAAAGTCATCAAGGGTTTCTTTTTCCCCTTCCAAAACTGTTTCCAGGGACAAATTTATTCTTGTTTTCAGAGCCTTCTTTGTAACTTTGATTTAAGACTCTCAGTTCCTGAGGGCAGAGGGTGGATTTGGCTGAGTTTCCTAGTTGGTGTGTTTACAAGCAAAGGATCATCCTGCAGCCAAGTACATGGCGGCCGCTCGCTCTCTGTGGTTGTCTCGCTAATTGTTTTATGTTCAGATAATTATTTCCAACTATCACTTTGTTCACTTGTAGTCTCAACCAACATCAAAGGAAGGACTGAACGTGTTAATGGCTAGGATGTATGAATGGAATTTTTGCTGTTTTCTTCTGTAAAGGCTTTTGGAGCTGAAGAAATCAGACATTGCCTCTTAGAAGCCAAGGAATGGGTCAAATGACTCTGTAAGAAATTGTTTTTATCTATTTAGTTTTTACATTTTAATTTGAATAATTTCAAACTTAGAGATGTATTTCAAAAATAATATAAAGAGCTCCATGTTGTCAGTGCTTAGATTCATAAGCTGTTTACACGTGCCACATTTCCACTTCTGATCACATGAATATTATGATTATTGTATATGGATGTATATGACTCTATAGGAACATCAGCATAGGTGTATGTGAATAATAGTATGGACATATTATTATCATTGAACTATTTAAGAGTATGTGGCACACACCAGACTCCTTTACCCCTAAATAGTTCAGTACATATTTTCTTTTTTTCTTATTAAAGACTTTCAAAAAATTTCAGATTGAGGGCACAAATATTTAGGTTGCATTGTTTTAATTTCTGTAATAAAGTTCAACTTGTAGTTGAGCCCTTCATCCAGGGCATGTGCTGAACACCCTCACATTGTATCAGTATATATTTTCTAAAAACAAAGATTTTTTTTTTCTTACAGTGTGATTTTCTTTCTTTCTCTTTTTTTTTTTTTGTAGAGACAGAGTCTCACTTTACTGCCCTCTGTAGAGTGCTGTGGCATCACACAGCTCACAGAAACCTCCAACTCTTGAGCTTAGGTGATTCTCTTGCCTTAGGTGATTCTACTTGTCCCAAGTAGCTGGGACCACAGGCGCCCGCCACAACGCCTGGCTATTTTTTGTTGCAGTTTGGCCGGGGCCCGGTTTGAACCCGCCACCTTCGGTATATGTGGCCTACTTGCTGAGCCACAGGGAGACAGTGTCTCACTTTGTCTCCCTCAGTAGAGTGCCAAATCAGGAAATGTAACACTGATGCAATATCTTTGTCTATTTTATAATCATTATTAAAATTTCCCATTTCAATGCCTCAATAATGTCCTGTATTAAAACTAATTTTTTTTAGTTCAAGATCCACATCGATCACAAATAGCTTTTAGTTGGTGTATCTCTGTGGTCTCCTTTAATTTGGAAATGCTTTTTTTGTCTTTCATGATGTGGACAATTTTGAAGAGTAAAGGATCTGTGTTTGGCTGATGTATCCTCAAGACAATGATGATTCAGACAGTGTGTTTTTAGCAGGAGCCCCACATACGGGATGCGTGCCTTTCCCGATACATCTCAAGAGGAGGCACATTCCCTGCCCGAAATTTTCATGTAGAACAGGTCTGGGTTCGAGATAACTGAATGCTATCAAACATTTTATTTCATCAATTCCTAGAGTCTGCTAACTGTGAGATGCAAGTTTATTTCATGTTATTTCATGTTCTTTACACATTGGTGTATCCCATTTTTTGGGTGATATTAGCTGTGATCAGGGGATTATGGTGGTGTCTGCCAGATGCTGCCACTGTGAAGTTACTGGTTTTCCTTTGTAATTCTTAAATAATTATGAGGAAAGTCTTTGAGACTATATGAATATCTTATTCCTTATCAGATTTTCACCCATTATTTGAGCATTCGGGAATTCCTTTTTTTGTTTTTTTTTTTATTGAGTCATAGCTGAGTACATTAGTGCAATCAAGGGGTACAATGTGCTGGTTTCATATACAATCTGAAACATTTTCATCAGCGGGAATTCTTTTTGGATGATTGTAGCTACTGGATAACATTTTGAAGGAAAAGGGACTGGAACCATGGAGTACTCTTGAAAAAATTACACTTTTTAGAGTACTTATTAATAAATTGAGAATAGAGAAGGGAGATTCATTTATGTTCAAAACAATGCATGTTTGTATGTGTTGGGGTGGGGGAGCAGAAGTAAATGTAGGGATAGGAGAAAGAAACTTGATTAAAGTAAAAAAAAATCTTCATATTTAGTGAGCTCTTGATAGGATATTGTCAATGCACACTAAGTTTTCATAATTCATCAGATTAGCAACGAGGTTGCATGTTTTAGATAGAGAATCCTAGATCTAGAAGAATTCTCCAGAGATCATCTGATTCAACGCCTCTACCTTTGGCAGGAATCACCAGAAATGTCAGGTGGATGGATTGGACTTTTATTTTCTTTTCAATACTTTCAGAGCAGAGATACCCCCATTTCTTTGTGCATAATGGGAACTTGGGAACCATCCCTCAAAAAAGTCATACAAAGTTCCTATTTTTAAGAAACTTTACTCTTTTGAGAGAGATGTTTCAAATAACCATTCTATAGCCCCATCAAAATTCCATCAGCCTTTACATTTAAAATTGATGTCACTGTGTTGGGGCTGCTCTGGGACCTACATATTTTTCCTCTTGTTCAATCTCCTATGATAGGTACCTTATTTGGCCCTTGACATTCAGGGCTGGAGTTGTTTATACAACTTTCATGTGAGCTGGCCTTGGTTTGAGATGACCATATTTCATTGATTCTAGGAGTCAGCTGATTGTAAGATGCGTATTTGTTCCATGTGATACATTATACCATACCATCTATAATCACATTCTGATTTTACAGATGTTAATTGTGGGGAAAAGTGCATATTTAAATTGATGAGGCTGGGCACAGTGGCTCATGCCTGTAGTTTCAAAAGCCAGACGTGGTAGCGTATACCTGTAGTCCCAGCAACATGGAAGGCTGAAGCAGGGGATCGTTTGATTTTAGGAGTTTGAGGCTACAGTGAGCTATTAATTGCACTACTGCACTATAGCCTGGGTAACAGAGCAAGACCGCATGTCTAAAAAAGCACAAAAGTATTTTAAAAATTGATGAAATATGGTAAAAGAGCATCAGTGACAGGACCCATCATTTGTGCTTGTTCATTCATTCATTCATCCATTCATTCAGATGTAAAATGATGTGCCACTTTCTGCAAGGAATTTCAAACAATCTCCTCTAGTACTTAGCTGAATTAAAGAGAATAAAGGAAAAAACAATTGGAATTAGACACACTTGAGTGTGAATCCTAGTCCCAGCATTCTGAAGCTTTACTTTAATTTAATTTAACTCATTTAATTTCTCTGTTTCTCAGTTCTCATCCATAAAATAGGGTTAATAATACCCAACTTGTAATGCTATTGTGAAGATTGGAAATCATATTTGAAAATTATCTAGATTGGTATCTGACACACAATACCAGCCTTATTAGAGTAGATACTCACTGAACATTTATTAATAGATTGGCTTGTAGGCATGCATTTGATATGCTTTATTATAACAGCATATTATACCCGGCATTCCCTTTGAAGTCTAGATTGCATTCCCTTCTGTCTAATGGAAGCCGTTTTGTTCCATTTCCCATGGAGATGGGAAACAGCTGGACACCATCCCTTTGATAAAGTCTGAGGACAGAGGTGGAGTCACCCTTACACATGCATGAGTCACCTTACCCATCCAGTACTTGACATTTGGGGACCATTTCTTCTTAGTGCCCCCGGCAGACCAAATGTCTCCTCTCATCTACTTGCATTAACTTTCTTGGCTGTGAACATTCATGACAGGGCTGGGTGCCACTGCTATTTGGACTTGTTGACCAGCTACAATGATTTTCCTAGCATGTTCTAAGCTTACTTAAAACCATACAATGCATTTTGGTCCCCGGCCCTTTCTTTTGTTATTTTTTTCCTTTTAGTTTTGAAATCTGTATGTGTTTTTCTGGCATAAGGAAAGGAAGATGGGGGTGGGGAGGTAGAATCAAATCCATATGTTTTTGATGCATTTGCCCTGAAATAATCAGAAAGCACTCTGAGGAAGGAGCCGGTGGATATCTTGAGCTACTCACACAGGCCCCATGTTGGCCTCTCCACCTTGCAGCCCATGCTGCCACTTGCCAGGCTTTGACAGGGTCAAGTTCATGTGGGGACGCTGTTCTCTTCTCCTATCCTGTCTTTTATTGCCTTTGTCCCCAGTGACCTTGTCTCCTTCTCTGTATCCTCAACATGAGGTGAAGGACAAATGATCGAATCTTCACTTTTCTCAGGAGTCTCAGTGAGCCCACAGCTGATTATTGCCACCTGATGGTGTCACTATCTCATCTAAAAACCATTTCTTTTTATCATCTGCAATGCTGAGGACTTCTGGCTCATGCTGGTGCCTCAGCTATAGCTAGTTGGCTCCTGTAAACTCCTTGACTATAAAAAGAAAAGTGACTTTTTAAATTTTCTCCAAGTTCATGTCAATTTCCACCCTTGATTATTTTTAAGCCCATTGCTTTTCTTACCCCTCAATTATATATATATAAGTAATTACCCCTCAAATATATATATCTGAGATAGAGTCGCACTTTGTCACCCTGGGGTTGAGCAACCTCAGACTCTTGAGCTCAAGCAATCCTCTTGCCTCAGCCTTCTGAGTAGCTGGGGCTACAGGCACCTGGCAAAATGCCTGGCTAGTTTTTCTATTTTTAGTAGAGACAGAGTCTCTTTCTTGGTCAGGCTGGTCTTGACTCTTGAGCTCAGGCAATCTACCCATCTTGGTCTCTCAGAGTGCTAGGATTACAGGCCTGAGCCACTGCACCAGCCCTTTTTCTGTATTTTAAAAGAGATATTTGCTCTCCATGCATTGCACACGCTCTATGTCTTGGGTTCTAAAAGAATTTGGGGGACGTTTGAATGTCGGATTCATGACCTTTCCCTGAGATCAGGAAGCTGAGTTCTTTGGGGCCTACCAAATCCAGCAGGTCCTCCCCTCATGCTTTAGAGTGACCCTCTGGCTATGGCATCATTCTGCCCCTAGACACCTTGGAAGCCAGGCCACAGATTGGAAAGTACATACCCTTTGACTTAGCCCTCAAGTTCTGCTAAGATTCCAATGAGAAGAAGGCAATGGGGCCAAGATTGTCTCTAAAATCAAGGGAACTTCTCATCCGCTAGTCCTTAAGTAAAAAAATACCAAGAGAAGGCTCAGGGGGAGAAAAGGTTACCTACATTTCAAGTCTCCCAGATAACCAGGAGTCTGGTGACAAAACCGGCGCTGCCTCTGAATGGCTTTATTCCTAAATGTGTCTCATGTGAATCAGCTGAAGATTCCTTTCACTTGCCATTACTTGACACACAGAAGGTGCTCACTTCACTGTTCATTCATTTATGCATTCAACAGGGATTTGGCCTCTCCACCCTTTCAGCCCATGCTGCCACTTGCCAGGCTTTGACAGGGTCAAGTTTACATGCGGACACTGCTCTCTTTCTTTTATCCTGTTTTTTATTGCTTTTGTCTCAAATGACCTTGTCTCCTTCTCTGTATCCTCAAGTGCTTAGAAACAGAACCTTGTGCAATGCCCATGTGAGGAGAAAAAGATATATATATTTTTATTTATTTATTTATTATTTTTTTTTTTTTATTGAGTCATAGCTGTGTACAATAATTCAGTCAAGGAGTACAGTGTGTAGGCTTCACATACAATTGGAGATATTTTCATCAACCTGATTAATATAACATTCATGATATTTTCTCACTTACTGTGTGAAAACAATTTTGATCCGTATTTAGAAGTTTTCTCCTGACCCTTCAACTATGATTTGTGTTTTCAATTAGCTCCTTT
>CAUYRH010045057.1:0-35665 GCA_963574655.1 Perodicticus potto
TTTTTTTTTTTTTTTGAGACAGAGCCTCAAGCTGTCACCCTGGGTAGAGTGCAGTGGCATCACAACTCACAGCAACCTCCAATTCCTGGGCTCAAGCGAGTCTCCTGCCTCTGCCTCCCAAGTAGCTGGGACTACAGGCGCACGCCACAACGCCCGGCTATTTTTTGGTTGCAGCTGTCATTGTTGTTTGGCGGGCCGGGCTGGATTCGAACCCACCAATCAGGTGTACGTGGCTGGCACCTTAGCCTGTTGAGCCACAGGGGCCATGCCAAGGATACTGCATTTTCTTCACGGCATTATCCCCATAAACTTGGACTAACATGTCTCTGATTTCACTTCCACTTTTGCCAAGTTTAACAAGAAATATGCAAATGTTTGTTCACTGCTCTAATTCAAGCTCAGACAGATATTCTTTTTTTTTTTTTTTTTTAATTGAGACAGAGTTCACTTTGTCACCCTATGTAAAGCACGTGGTGTCTTAGCTCACAGCAACCTCAAACTCTTGGGCTCAAGTGATTCTCTTGCTTCAGCCTCCCAAGTAGCTGGGACTATAGGTGCCCAACACAACTCCTGGCTATTTTTTCTTTTAGAG
The DNA here is from genome assembly GCA_963574655.1 of Perodicticus potto. Classification (NCBI taxonomy): domain Eukaryota; kingdom Metazoa; phylum Chordata; class Mammalia; order Primates; family Lorisidae; genus Perodicticus; species Perodicticus potto. The sequence goes on from CAUYRH010045057.1 coordinate 593, forward strand.
ATGGGGTCTCGCTCTGGGTCAGGCTGATCTTGAACCTGTGAGCTCAGGCAATCCACCTGCCTTGGACTCCCAGACTGCTAGTATTACAGGCAGGAGCCATTGCACCCGGCCAGACAGATATTCTTTTTTTTTTTTTTTTTTTTTTTGGAGACAGAGTTTCACTATTTTGCCCTCAGTAGAGTGCCATGGTGTCACAGCTCACAGCAACCTCCAACTCTTGGCCTTAAGTGATTCTCTTGCCTCAGCCTCCCAAGTAGCTGGGACTATAGGCCCTCGCCACAATGCCTGGCTATTTTTTTGTTGCAGTTGTTTAGCTGTCCTGGGCCAGGTTTGAATCTGCCACCCTCAGTGTATATGGCTGGCACCATAACCACTGTGCTACAGGCGCCGAGCCCAGACAGATATTCTTTTCTTTTTCTTTTTTTTTTTTGAGACAGTCTTGCTATGCTGTCCTCTGTAGAATGCTGTAGCATCACAGCTCGCAGCACAGCTCACAGCAACCTCCAACTCTTGGGCTTCAGCAATTCTCTTGCCTCAGCCTCCCAAGTAGCTGGGATTATAGGTGCCTGCCACAACACCCAGACATTTTTTGGTTGTAGTCGTCATTGTTATTTGGCAGGCCCAGTCTGGATTCAAACCTGCCAGCTCCAGTGTATGTAGCTGGTGCCCTAGCTGCTGAGTTATAGGTGCCGAGCCCAGACGGATATTCTTTAATAGATGGTGCACAAAAAGCACACAGCGGCTCTGCGCCCGTAGCACAGTGGTTACGGCACCAGCTACATACACCAGGGCTGGCAGGTTCGAACCCACCCCGGCCAGCTAAACAATGACAATTGCAATAAAAAAAAAAGCCAGGTGTTGTGGCAAGCATCTGTAGTCCCAGCTAATTGGGAGGCTGAGGCAAGAGAATCACTTAAGTCCTAGAGTCTGAGGTTGCTGTGAGCTGTGATGCTTACAGCACTCTACCGAGGGGAACATAATGAGACTCTGTCTCAAAAAAAAAAAAAAAAAAGAAAGGAAAAAACCCAAAAAACCCCCCACACTGATAACGATGAATGCCACTCAACAAAATACTGCCACACATCCACACAACTGTGAGACACTGATATGCCAAGGTTATGAGACCTTGCCGAGGTGTTCCTATAGAGCTGCCAATGTCAGTGAAGCATGGCAAGTTCATGAATTTAATTGTCAGACCTCGTATATGGGAAGAACTTGGCACAGTGCCTGGCACATAAGAAATACCAGGAAATGGGAGGCATTCCCCCGGGGAGCACAGCTCTGAATGAAAGCTTGGTGGGTCTGAGGAATGAGAGGTGTGGCAAGAATTGGATGGGCAGGTCCGGTGTCACCTGTGTTGGTCTGAACCTCCATGACAGTTTCTGAAGGCCAAGGAGAGGCTGGAGCAGGCCAAGGCTGGAGGAGCAGACAGACTGTGAGGTAAGGCCCTGGGCCTTCTTCTAAATTTGGGTCCCTGCGCTGGCTTCCCAGCCACCCATATGATGCTGGTGTCCGGTCTGTCTCCAGAGCTATTACGCTGCCATTAGCCCCTTGGAGGCCAGTGCTGCTGCCATGCTCATGGTCCCTGGGAGTCACCTGGCAGGGAGGACAGTGTGTACCCAGGCCTTGGAGCACACCGAGTGCTCTGACTAGATGTTCCTGGAACATTCCGTCGCACTCATGCAGTGCAGCAGAGAAAGTGAAAAACAAAAGAACCCCAAATACCCCAGGCTGTCCATGAGGAGGAACAACAAAAAAAAATCCGAAAAGGAGGCTTGTACCAAGTCACACTGTGTTTAAGGGCCAAGTGAAGAAAGAGGACAAAGGGGCCTGTCAGAGCCTAAGGTCTTCCTACAGCGATGTTGCCAGCACCTGCTGAGAGGGACAGTTCATCTGAGGCTCCAGCACCTTCCAGACCCTCTCTTCCCACCCTGGCAGCTCTTTACAGTTGATACTCTGCAGCGATCTACCTCCCAACACCTCCCTGGTAGGGTCCAGTACCTGCAACTGCGTGGACAGGTTGTCTTTAAACAGCTACTGCCTCAGTTTCTCACTTGTTAAGTGGGGATAGAGCCATCGGACCGCTCACTCAATAAACTCACAGCTTTATCTCAGTCTGGTTTATTAACATGGCATCAAGAGCCTGGGTTTTTAAGAAAGACCAACGTTTGAATTCTGGCTTGGCTGCTTACTTTGCACTTTGGGGAAAGTGTGTCATCCACCTCTCTAGACCTCAGTTTCCTTAGCTGTAAAAAGTCTCTGCCGACACCTCCTGCCCCATTAGATCGGTGTAGGAACCGGACAACACATTCAGGTTGGCCGCCTTCTGAGTTCCCTGGAGATGCTGTATCCAATATGCAAAGTGTGGTCTCATCCCTGGCAAGCACTCAGCCAGTGGTGGCCCTTGTGACTTCCTGAGCACTCCACGGTACCTAGAAGCTCAGGGGAAACAGATTCAGTTGACAACATCCCGTTGCCCTCCAGGGATTTACAATTTGGTTGAGAAGACAGATTATTAAATTGTTAGAGAAAAAGATGCAAATACTTTCTGATAATTACACTACAGACTGTGTGGTTCCAGATGTAAATGCTGTGGCATTGGACTTGCACGGAGGGAGAAGGGGTAGCAAGAGGCTGTGGGAGGTGATGCTGGGTGTGGGAGATATGAGCAGGACAACTGGCTGCTGGGGTGACCTTAGAGACAATGCCCAACCAGGGACCCAGGAGAGATTCCTAGGCTATAAAGTGTGTCACCCTTGCCTTGTTCTTTAGATCAGCATTTAAAAAAAAAAATCCTAACTCAAGCCATGTGTTTGCAGTAATCATTCCTCCTCACCCTCCTAGGACACCCCACTTAATCAACTCCTCCCCGCCCCCCGCAGTCCTCTGTCAGTGAATCAGAGAAGACACAACTGTCTCTGCTCCCACCCAAGCACGCAGATTTTAGGCTCACCCCAGACCCCTCAGCCTTCTCCCTGAATCATCCGCACATCCCGCAGGGTCAGAGTTCCATGCTCCACTGTGTGAGGGGCGTGGAGAAAGAGCAGACAGGGCTAGGCTGTGAAGCTGCTTCCAGTCTAACCACAGGAGATACAACTGCTGCTTATCTTGGCCTCTAATAGTTTATCAAACAGGTCCCAGGCGTGGTTAAATCCTTTCTTGGGGGCATTCAAGGGGACAGTCTTCCAGATGTTTCTCAGACAATTGGAACAGCCCAGTTGTGTTTCTTTCATGTGGGTTATTTCTGGTAAGTCACCTGAGAAGGGCAGGGAGCTGTTGCTATAATTCCCATTTAGGTGATAGGAAACTGAGTTCCAGAGAGGGAAAGTGACCTGCCCTGGGTTGGAAGCAATTGGAACTTGAACTTTAATTGCCCAACTATAAATCTGCAATACTCTACAGAATCATCATCACGCCTTCTCTCCAGCTCCTTGAAGGCAAGGCCTGTCTCTATCTAACTCCCTCTCTCTTGGGTTGCTTACATTTTATTCGGTGGTGTGCTGAACAGCTCTCTGAGGAAGTAAATCCCTGATTTGCAGAGTTTGCCAATTTCTGTAGTGTAAATACTCCTACTATGACTGATGGCAAACTACTAATGTGATATCAGCCACTCAAGAAATTCCTGAAAATTTAATAATTGGCTCTTAGAAGGCAGAGCCAGATGGCTCCAGCACACCACTGTCTATAGCAGTGGTTCTCAATCTTCCTAATGCCGCCATGTATTTTCATTGTTACAAAGGGGTCGAGACCCACAGGTTGAGAACCGCTGGTCTACAGAATACCTTACACATGACGGAATGCAGACACATTTGGTGAATTCAATGGCTGTGATGCGTGTCCATCCATCCACATTCAAATATTCTGGGGGTAGAAGCTTGACTATAGTTCACCCTGAAGGATAGATGGGATCTACAGGGCTTGGAATCTTCTGGATCTGAGCTCCCCAGAGGTCAAGTAATATCATCAGTTGGAGGCCTATGGTGCTGACAGAGAAGGAGGGGAAAACAGACTTAGAGAAGAAGGACTGAAAGAAAATGGGTAAGAAGAAGGGAAAAGGATGGAGGGAGAAGACAGAAGTGAGAAAGGAAGAAAGGAAGAGAAGGAAGGGAGAGAGGGAGGGAGGAGAAAGAACAGAGGGAGAGGGAAGAATGGAAGGAAGGACAAAGGAAGCTCCTAAGATGGAGAAAGGGGGCCTCTCCTGAGGTTGCCTCTATCAGGTCCCTCCATTCCAGTGTCTAGCACATAGTAGGTGCTCAGTGAACACTGGTGGCCAAGGATCCAGTCAGGCTCTGCTCCTCCTGTCCTGGCATCTGATCTTATCTCCCAGTGAGATCCTAAGATCTCTGGAAAGCAGAGACCATATCACTCATTTCTGTACCCACAATAGAAATGCCTGTGGTCTAAGGGTTTACAGATATTATTTACAATTCTGCAGAAAACAGGCTCAGCAGGACCAAGTAAAGTGTCCAAATTTACACAGCTGTTAAGTGACAGGGCCAGGATTCAAACTCTCTCTCTGCTCCTCCATTTTGCTTCTGAAAGGGTCAGAAATCTTTCTGACAAATGAACTCTGAGTTCGTCTTCTCACCCAGAGAGAGAGCTCCATTTCCCTTCTTCTCTATAGCGGCCATTTTTCATTTGTCACGGGGCACACATCAGCACACAAGTACATTGACGTAAACATGTGACACATATTCTGCAAGGCTTGGCCTGTGTGGGCTAAATATTAACCTGTAGTGATCATGAAATAATGAGACTTCCCAAGTACCCACCTTGGCTCTATTGAACACATAGCAAGTGTGGGCTCAGGCAGAGAGCAGGTGGGCGTGTTTGGGTTTTGCCACTGGGAGGATTATTACATATTTCTAGTCATCAACAACCTTGTGTGGGGTATAGTGCCCCTTTTACCATCGAGAAAGCCAAGGCTCAGGGAGGTTGAGCAATTTGCTGTATTAGCAGATCTCAAGATGGAGGCTTGGGAGCAGGCATTCATTTGGGAGGTGATCCCAGGAAGTGAGGGTGTAGGGAGGGGAGAGAAATTGCAGTCTCTGTTTTGATAGCTGGGGCTTAATCCTGCTGGGGACCTGCTGAGGAATCGTGTGCTTGGTGCCTTCTCATCCCCCCCAAGGGGCAAGGAAGCTGAAAGGTTCGTCCACCAACACCTGCTCCTCTTTGGCGGATGCCTCTTTTGGAGGGTTCTGTCCAGGGCACTCCCCAGCTTAGGGACTGAGCAAGCTCCCTTGGCAGAGAAAGACCCCGGGCGCTTGTGAGTGGAGACTGTCTCAGACTAGGGAACTTTGGGTGAACTTGAAGGTGAGCCAGGGCAATGTGGGGCGTGCTAGCCCAAGGTCATGCTCTGAGTAGTAGGAGGAGCCACACTGGGAATCAAATGGAGGTCTGTTTCATGCCAAAACTCATTTTCCTACTGGGACACCAAATGCTGAAGCCCAGTTAAGGAGGCAGAATCCGCAAACCTTGCAGGTGGAATGGATGGGCAGCGGGGAAGGCGTGGAAGACAAAGGGGAATCCCAGCTTTCAGGCTGATTGGCCCTGGTGCGTGGAATTCAACCATCACCTGAGAAAAAGAATCCAGACCCCCAGGGATACGATGACTCTATGTTTGCAGGTACGACTGAGCTGCTCTGGGCACCTCCATTCTGGCCACATTCGTTTCCTTTTAAAAATCCAATCTTTTTATTTTGCAGCCCAAATCCACGGGCAAGAACAATAAGAAAAACACAAGGAGCAAATTCACAAAAGCCCCATGGGAGGGAAGCGAGCTAAGAATACAGGCCTTCCCAGGGCCACCCAAGCCTCTTTTGAAGTGTGCAGAATAACAAAATATCTAAAACAAAACAATATAAAACACACACACACACACACACACAACCAACAAAAGTCAGGGGTTCTGTTTCTCAGGGCTCCTTAGCCAATGCCGTCCCTGGTGCCCGTTTTAAATGGCACTGTTTGTTCAGCAGCCGAGCAGGTGCTGACCTCCCTTATTCACACCGTGGACAAAGCGGAGTCCTGGCCTAGGCCATCAGGACAGCCATTAGCAGCGAGAGCGCAGGAAGGGAAGGCTGCGCCAACCTCTCTGTGTTGAAAAGGTTTTGTTTGGTTTCTTTTTTTTAAGTAATTTCTTCTTGGCAAAGCCCGTGGACTGAAATCTGACTAAGCTCTGTATCCTAATTAAAAAAAGGAAAATTGAAACCTGAGGGAAGCCATGAATAGATGTGGCCGATGCTTTGACCTCTGTGCCCCTTCCCTGCTGACCCCTCTGGCACTGACCTGCTCTGCCCTCACTTGTCACTGCAGGTTGGTGCTTCAGGCTGTGGGCCTGGGGAACCAGCTGGAAGGAACTCAGGGATCACCCCAGCGGTCATGCCTTGCTTTGTTTGAATGAGCCTACTTCGGGCATCCCACGACATCATGTCCACCCGCAGAGTGGTGTCTTCATGTGACAAATGGAGAGACCATCCTACATGGGCCTAGACAGAAGCAGTTTCCATTTCCAGCTCAGCTGCTTCCTAACCCAGTTGGTGGCCGAGGGCAAGTCACTTTACCCTTTGAGTCTCAGTTTCCTCATCTGTGAATTAGGGATAATAGTACTACCTCACAGGGTTGTGGTGAGGGTTAAAAAGAAAAGATCAGGCTCAGCGCCTGTGGCTTAACGGGCTAAGGTGCCAGCCACATACACCTGAGCTGGCGGGTTCGAATCCAGCCTAGGCCCACCAAACAATGATGGCTGCAACCAAAAAAAAAAAAAAAAAAAAAATGGCCGGGCGTTGTTGCGGGCGCCTGTAGTCCTAGCTACTTGGGAGGCAGAGGCAGGAGACTCGCTTGAGCCCAGGAACTGGAGGTTGCTGTGAGCTGTGATGCTACAGCACTCTATCCAGGGTGACAACTTGAGGCTCTGTCTCAAAAAAAAAAGAAGAAAAGAAAAGATCACAGTAGTGCAGCTGTTCTTGAACAGTTTCATCTCAGCAACTCTTTACACTTGTAAAAATTACTGAGCACTCCAAAGACCTCAAGGCGGGGTGCAGTGGTTCACATCTGTAATCCTAGTACTCTGGGAGCCAAGGTGGGTAGACTGCTCAAGCTCAGGAGTTCAAGACCAGTCTGAGCAAGAATGAGAACCTGTCTCTACTAAAAAAAAAAAAAAGGAAAAATAGAAAGGGCATGGTGGCACATGGGTGGCCTCAGCTACTTGGGAAGCTGAGGCAAGAGGTTGGCTTAAACCCAAGAGTTTGAGGTTCCTGTGAGCTACAATGATGCCACAGCACTCTAGCCAGGGTGACAGAGACTCTGTCTCAAAGAAAAAAAAAAAAGAAAAGAAAATTCTAGGAGACACGTTCCATTGGCCACCAGAGTGATGACATGTTCATGCTTCACACAGCCTCTGGGAAATTCTACTGTATGCTTAAGAAAGAATGAGAGTTGCTTGGCGCGGTGGCTCACATCCGTAATCCCAGCTGTCTGGGAGGCCAACCTGGGTGGATTGTTTGAGCTCAGATGTTTGAGACTAGCCTGAGCAAGAGCAAGACCGTCTCTAAAACTAGCTGGGCGTTGTGGTGGGTGCCTGTAGTCCCAGCTACTTGGGAGGCTAAGGCAAGAGGATAACTTGAGCCCAAGAGTTTGATTTTGCTGTGAGCTATGACCCCACATTACTCAACCCAGGGTGATAAAATGAGACTCTGTCTCCAAAAATAGAGAATGAAAAGAGCAAATAATGTCCTAGTAATATTATGAAAATATCATGAAATTGTTTTGATGATATTTGATGGTTTTGATGACCCCTTGGAAGGGTCTTGAGGACTTTGAGAACTGTTGTATCGGCACACAGAAAACCCTCAGCCTAATGCCTAACACCTGGGAGGTGTTCTGTTCATGGTTCCAAGGGCCAGTGTTTAGGGTCCAGGGACTTGACAGTTCTGGCTGGTCTGAATGGCCGGGTGGGTGGGCCCTGCAAACTTGGCATTGAAGGGTAAATACCACTTGGAGCATGGCTAGCAGGAGGCTCTCCCACTGGGCTCTCTGTGGGATCTCGTGATTCTTTTAGACCATACCATATGGAAAGACTTGCCAGGTGGCTTGCAGTCCTTGGGGGCTGGTGAGGAGGCCTTTGTGGGCAGGACTTGTGAGGCTACTTCTCTGGGAGAGGACGGTGCATGCAATTTGGGCCAGCACATGTGCGCCATGTAAAGCAAGCTGGAAGAGAGAAAGGCTGTGGCAAGGCTTTGAGAGGGCTTCCAGGTGAATCTTGCTGCTTGTCCTGAACGGCAGAGATTTAGTCTGTTTCCATGTGTGAAAAGCAGAGTCAATGTTGACTTCCAGAGTGGCTGCCAGAATTAAATGAGACACCCTTGGTGAAATGGGTGTGTTGTGGAAAGGAAAGTGATATAATCTAGCAGCCAAGGTTCATGGAGAAGGTCCCTCAGTCTGGCAAGTCTAACACCTCGCTTTAGTTGTCTTCACAGGGAGTCACTGAATTCTGATCAGTGGCCCTGAATTTGCCTTGTTCTTTTGTGGGAGGGGTCCGTGCTTCCTTTCCACAGCCATTGTAGGAACTCTTCTAGAAGGGCTGGGTTCTCTATCTTCCTCACTGGCTCTCATCCCAAGGCAAATGCTAGTTCCCAAGAAGAATTACAGGGTCCAGGAGATCCCTCTGCTTTTGGGACCTGCTGTGATCTCACTTGCTTCTGGGTTTTCCTCTCCCTGGGCCATCTGCTAAGTGACTTGGTGACCACCAAGGGTAGAGGCCTGCCTGGGTCTATCAAGGGTGAGAGGTGGTGTCATTAGCACCTACTGCCTGCCCAGCCGCGCAAGAAGAGGCCCCTGAACTCAACATAGTTACTAGCACTGAGATTAGGGGGGGAGGACAGGACCTATGGGCAGGGAAATAAGAAAGAGAAGCAAAAGCCACCCTTCTGAGGAAGGACAAGACCTGGGATGACCTGAGATGATATTAACCATATTAAGCAGCCCCTCCTCCACATGATGCCAGTTTGCATCTTTACATATCCTAGTGTTGGCAAATTTAAGCTTTGCAGGCTACGAGGTGTCTGTTACTCAGTTCTACCCTTGTAACATGGAAGCAGCCTTGGACAATAACTAATTCAATGGGGGTAGCTGTTTTCCAATACAACTTTATTTTAAAAAAAAAACAAAAAACAGGTATCAGGTAGATTTTGCCCATGGGCCATAGTTTGCTGACCCCTGGTATATACTTGTGAGACCTCATCTCTAGAACTCTGAAAAAGCAGTTTTGTTGTTGGCCTCATTCTGTAGCTAAGTCAACTGGCTCCGAGAGGTTAAGTAATTAGTGTGAGGTTACACAGTAGGTAATGATAAACCAGAATGGAAACCCAGGTTTCACTTCCAAACTGATGCTCTTGGGTCTTGACTTCCAACCAGCCTGAGATGTACTCTGTGGTTCTGTGAAGCCCCTGGGCAGGAACTGTGACACCCAAGGGGAGAGACGCTAGGGTGCTGCTTCCCTGCCTGCTGGGGACTCCAGAGGAAAACTAGAGGCCATCCCCTGCGGTCACCCAGATGCTGTGTCTACCTGAGGAGATGGCCAGAGCTGGGTGACAGCTTAGGCATGGCCAGCGTGACTCGGATGGAAACTGGTCTTGGCATCAGCTCGCTGGCGCCCAGTTAAACTTTTGACTTTCCAAATTAGAGAAGTTGAAAGTTCTGCTGGTCACTTCTTTTTTCTTTTAGGGAAACATTTTTTGTTGTTAATTATTTACCAGAAAATGGGTCTTTCTCTCTTTCTCTTTTTCTCTCCCCCTTCCCCCTCCCTCTCTTCCTCTTCCCCCCTCCTGGAATTATCTTCCCTTCAGTTCCCCCACTCTGAAGATTTAACTCTGTGTTAAGAGGAGCTCAGGGGCTTCTTCCTCCAGACAAAGGGAGGGTAAATTGCTCAGGGAGAGAACTGAGATTTTCTCTGGAGAAGTTGCTTCCTACAGGCCAGCCCTGGCCACCTGATGTATAACTTCGGGATCCATTTCTCACACACACATACATGTGCGCGCACGCGCGCGCACACACACACACACACACACACACACACACACACACACATCTTCATCTGTTACTACGTGCATTTCTCCACTCTCATCCCAGAGGCTGCCTGGGCTAGGGCAGGGAAGACTCGCAATCCCATTGTCCCAGAGGTTAAACATTAAGTTGGGCACAAAGTTTGCTCCCCACCCCCACTCCCTGTGGCCCTTAAATTCCCTTTTGGCCACACCTCCTTGCCAAAGCCTGAGGTGCTAATGACCTGATTTACATCTGTGTAAATCCGAGCCCAGGCCACTAATGAGGCCTGCAGTGAACCAAATGGCCAGGGCTGGCTGGCTGGGGCTTCATGGGGAGTGGAAATTCAGTAGTTGTTCACCCAACACAGGCCCTAGCAGAGACCCACAAACCAGAAAACCAGGCCTGAACCCTGTCACCAGCCCTGAGGCAGCAGGGAAAGAGTTAAGTGCCAGGCAAGTGACCAACATGCTGCCACACTCTACTCTGGAGTTGGAAGCACCTTCTTCTCTCAATCCCCAGGGTGCAGGGGCTTAGCCCAGGACTATGCATACTTGATAATAGCAGCAAGGCCTGATTTCCCCAAGCTGGTAATGACAATGAATATTCACCACGTCACAGCCAAGGATAGGGCACCCTAGCCTGGGTCACTGAGAGTCTACCTCAGTCCAGCACTTTGGGGACAAAATCTCCCACTGCTGATGCTAGGGGCGAATGAAGGGTGGCCCTGGGCTGTTCTGGGTACAGTAGTGCCAAACTTGGCTTCAGGTCAGATTGCTGGGGGCTAGGTTTTTTCTCCACAGCTTACTCATGGTGTGACCTTGAAATAGTTGCTCACTTCCCAAGCCTGTTTTCCCCATCTGTGTGGTGGAGACGGCAATAATTCTACATCTCTGGCCCAGTACTGGGAAGTTATATGAGCTAGTGCCTGTGAGTGCTCTGAGCGACACCTGGCACATGGTATTCATGACTTTGTCCATTTATTTCAAAGCAGATGGCCCTAAAGGGGATAAGAACAAAGGCATGGCAGGAAAAAGGGATTTGGGAGAAAATAAGTTGGAGAATTTTTAAAAACTCTCTAGGCACAGGCCAATGCAGTCCAGAGGTCATCATTGGCTATCTGAGTTGGAGCATGCCCTCTCTGAGCTCAGTTTCTTCATGTGTAAAATGGGAATGTAGTGTAAACTCACCTTCCTACCTTGTAGATTGGCAACAAGCTTGATGTGAACTAAGGAGAGAGGAAGAGCTTTGGAGCCTGTAATTCCTTCCTGTGTGGTGGTTAATTTTGTGTGTCAATATGACTGGGCTAAGGGATGCCCAGATAGCTGGTAAATGTCACATCTGGGTGTGTCTGTGAGGGTATTCCCAGGAGAGATTAGCATTCAAGTCAGTAGACCGAGTAAAGAAATGTTGCCTAATTTGTTGTTGGCACCCAAATTAGAAAAAAAAAAAAGGCAGACAAAGTGCATATTCATCCTTTTCTGGAGCAGGAATGGCAACCTTCTCTTGTCCTTGGGCATTGGCGCTCTTGGTTCCCAGGCTTTTGGATTCAGACCTGGACTTAACACAAGTCTTGCTGATTCTCATGCCTTTGGACTCAGATAAAATGAAACCACGACCTTCCATGGGTCTCCATCTTACAGACAGCAGGACTCCTCAGTCTCCATAATTGCATGAGCCAAGTCCCATAATAAATCTCTCCCTCCCCTTATCTTTCTAATCCATTCATCTATCCATGTTTATATCTCCTACTGGTTCTGTTTCTCTGGAGAACCCTGACCAATGCACTTCCCAAATGTGAGAAATTGTTAAGGACATGAAGGTAGCATCCATCAGTTGGGGCGTGCTCCTGATAATAATCATGGTGTTGATGATAACAGCACAAACTCAAAGTTCTCTATGGCCAAGAACTATACCTTTGGAGCCAGGCATGGTGGCTCACGCTTGTAATCCTAAGACTCTGGGAGGCTGAGGAAGGCGGATTGCTTGAGCTCAGGAGTTTGAGACCAGCCTGAGCAAGAGAGAGACCCTTTATTAAAAATAGAAAAATTAGCTGGGCATTATGGTGAGTATCTGCAGTTCCAGTTACTCAGGAAGCTGAGACTGAGGATCACTTGAACCCAAGAGTTTGAGGTTGCTGTGAGCTATGATGCCATAGCTCTCTATTGAGGGTTACAAAGACAGACTCTATCTCAAAAACCAAAACCAAAAACCAAAAACTAAACATTGAGCATACACATAGTACTTCCTAGGTTAGGGTCCATGAGAGATGAAAATGAACAAAAAAGGATCCTTGCTTTCAGAAAGCTTGTTCTCATTCAGTGTGGGTGATGGGCTTGGATCCAGTGCCTGTCATACAAGAGAAATGTGTTAAGTATCTGGAAGGAAATAGTTCTGAGCTGTAGCTAAAGGGACTGGGGAAGCCATTTGGAGGATGTGATATCTGGGTTACACCATGTAAATTTCCAAAAGGTGAGATGGCAGGAAAAGGCTTTGGAAGGGAAGGGACCAGCATGAGAAAAGGAATAGGGTGAGGATCAGAGCGTTTGGGGAATGGCAAATGGTATGAGTGGCAGCAGCAGTGCGTGCGAAGGTTGTGAGAGATGAAGCGGTTGCCAAAGGCAGGGACAGGCGTGGGAGATTTGCTTGCAATGGTGAGAGATGATGGCTTTATTCTGTGGGGCAGTGGGGGGCCATCGGCAGTTCAGTGTTCACAGTTCCATTATTGTTATGACACTGAGCAAACGTTCTCACAGCCTTCGTTTATCCTTATTTCCTCCCTGAGATCTGGGTAAGATAGGTACTGTATTTCCATTTTACAGATGATAGAATTGAGACCAGGAACTGTCTAGTCAGGATCACAGAGTTAGTAAATAACTTTAACTGCAAGGTCAGTGGGTTGGACCAGAAACTCTTCAAGGTTCCCCTCTGTATCAGTTAGGTTTTTACTCCACTGTGCTGCATAACAACTGGCCCCTGTGTCTCAGTGGCATATAACATAAATGCGTGTATTTCTGGCTTGTGATTTATGAGTCGGCTAGAGCACCTCTGCTTCAGGCTACTGATTGATTCATCTTGGCTCCAGTCTGCAAATTGGGTCTAAAAGTTTACCCACATGTTTCTTGGACCAGTGCTTCTTATGTTCTTTCATAGCACATAGCAAAACAAATGACAGAAAGCCGAGTGCACAAATGCACTTAGTTAGGTCCTGTTCACCTGAATGGCCCAACCCAACGTTTAGGGACAGAGAAGTAGTATGCTCTTGTGAAACCATGGGAGGGGGATTAGGATCCTATAGCAGGGAAGGAAGGATTGGGATGATAATCTCATTGACCATGCTCTGACTGTCTATTTTTGAGACAGGGTCTTACTCTGTCACTCAGGCTAGAGTGCAGAGGTATGACCATAGCTCACTGTACCTCCAGACTCCTGGGCTCAAGCGATCCTCCTGCTTCAGCCTCCTGAGTAGCTGGGTCTACAGATGTGTGCCACCATAGCAGGATAATTTTTTTATTTTTTCTTGTAGAGATGAGGTCTCACTATGTTGCCCAGGCTGCACACTCCCATTGTTAATCCTCAGTGATCCTAAGTGTGGGAGCCCATCATTCTACTGCATAGCTCAGGAGCTCAGGAGTTGGAGAGAATCAAGAATGGGCTATGGTGTATAAGTGGTATGTGATAGAATCCCAGTGTGGAAACATTGAAGTGATACAAAACTTGGCTACTCAGATACACAGCCCCCCACCCCCACACACAGGGAACAATTTCAGTGGTGTCAGTGATCACACCTGCCATTTCTCTGGGCAAGTCCAAGCTCCAGAAAGACTTTCCATAATGTTAGCACCTCACTACACTAAGAGTGTGAGTCAGAATTTTGTGGCCTCCTACACTCAAATTCGACTGAACACATGGCAACCTGCTCCCCTGGAGGAAAGGAGGAAAAACAGGTTTGCTGGATTATTGAAACAGGACACTACTGCACACATTTAGGATGGTTTCAGGGATTTTCAGGAAGACAAGTCTACTGTGGAAGCCTTGCTGTGTGATGGGGTCAGGGCGGAAGTTAGCAGTTAATCACAAAACATCAGCTAATCATTAAGGATGGTGAGCATTTTTTCATGTGTCTGTAGTGGCCATTCTTTTTAAATGGCTGCACAGCACTCTTCTAACAAACATGTAAGTTCCCTTCTTACCAGATTGGGTAATCCCTTTCCTTCCCTCATCATTTTCCCATTCTAATACTGCTGATAATATAATAAAAACAAACACACATATAATGAATAGTAAATGAGATGCACTGTGTATGCATATATGTGCGCTGTGTATGTGGACTGCATATGTGCACTGTGTGTGTATGTGCACTGGGTATATTCACTGTGTATGTTTGTGTGCTGGGTATGAGCACTGTGAATGTAACACTCTACATACACCGACTCTTTGAATCCACAGGGTGAGTTGGATGCCTTTTGTTCTCATTTTATTGATGAAGAAACTGGGGCACAGAGAATTCACTCAGGTACTGTAGCAGTTTATGTTTTCTAACCCGAGCGGTCTGGCACCTTAGTCCAGGCTTTTAATCGTTATGTTATGTACTTTATTTATTTATTTATTTATTTATTTATTTATTTATTTACTTTTGAGACAGAGTTTCACCCTTCCTCTGACTATAGTGCTACGGCATCATAGCTCACAGCAACCTCAAACCCTCTGGCTCAGGCGATTCTCTTGCTTCAGTCTCCCGAGTAGCATGAACCTGTGAGCTCATGCCATCCCCCTTCTTAAGACAGATGAGCTGAGAAGTACAGTAAGTGGACCAGGAGTGTGAACATGTCAGAGATTTGCAAAATATAATCACTGAATTGCTTCACAAAACTGCTGCAAATCATGTGCCTGTCCCATTTTCCTAAATCTGTATTTCGTGGAGCCTCTATGTTCAGGTCATGATCCTATCTTTACTCTACTTTTCTTTGATTAATAAAACATGACTTCCTCATTTTTCCTGTTAAATATCTTTCTAATAATTAACTCCATTTGTTCGATTTTAATGCCATTGGCTTAAATGTGCTTGATATTTAACTTTATTTTGTTTTCATCTATATTTACCTGTCTGAAGTTTGTCCTTTCTTTTCTTTTGACTCTCCAATATTCTTTGTTTTGGGTTCACTTATATAAGAAGATAATTAATGAATCAATTTTAATAGTCCAATAAATTACTATTGTCTTTCCAGCACTATACTACCAGTATCATTCGGGACATGGAATTTAAATGTATAATTACAAACAAACACTGTTTGATACTCTCACTATTTGGATACCTGAGTTTTATTTGCTTTTTAAGTTTAATTTGTAACTGTATCATATTTTCAGTGTCCTGGAACAGGTTAAATAACATAGAAAAATCAACTGACTGAATACATAAAATAAATCAAATAAAACCTTCTGAATACAGAATGATTTGGGAAAGGAGAAAAAGAACCCTTTATTTCTTTAATTCTTTATTAAGACATAACTGTGTACATTAATGCATTTATGGGCTGATTTGATATACAATGTGGAATGCTTATAGTTATGATTAACATAACTGTCTCCTTGCTTACTTATTTGTTATGATAAAAACATTCATACTCTATTCTTAGTAGTTTAGAAATGTATCATTGCCTTATGCATATTAGGTTGATCCCCCCAAATACCCTCCCTCCTCCCGGGCTCCCCCCTTCCCCCCTTCCTCTTTACTCTTCCCTCCATCGTTCTGGACTACAGTTGTGTTTTACCATTCCTATGAATGTGTAGGTGCTTATATACTGATTTCATAGTAATATTGAATACATTGGATACTTTTTTTCCATTCTTGAGATACTTTACTAAGAATATGTCCTGCAATCCCCCTACTAGGTAATTACCCAGATGATCAAAAATCATTTTACAACAAAAACATTTGCACCAGAATGTTTATTGCAGCCCAATTTATAATTGCCAAATCGTGGAAGCAGCCCAAGTGCCTATCGACCAACGAATGGATTAGCAAATTGTGATACATGTACACCATGGAATACTATGCAGCCATAAAAACTGGAAACTTCACATCTTTTATGTTTACCTGGATGGAGCTGGAAAAGAACACTTTGAAATAATGATTTTCAATTTCTTTCATAGTTCCGGAACACATGTGAATTCTTATTTTCAAAGTTCATCTTGCAGCAATTTTGCAAATTTGTATTTTTCAATAAATTGACTATTTAACTGAACTTTAAACATGTGTTAATGGTTTAGAAGAGTATTCTTTCGTAATTAAAAATAACTCTACACCTGTGACTTTCGCTTCTTTCAGATTTGCACCGTAGTGTGTTACAGTTACTCATGCTATCCCCCTGAGGTTAAGCCACCTCATTAGATTTTTCAGAGCACTGGGACTTAAATTATTTTATATTTTTCCATATTTCTGGTCTTCCACTCATTTATATGCTTCATTCATTCTAATGTTACCTTTGTGAATTTCTTTTTTTCCTTCTCAGGGATGTAGAGTTGCTATTTTTCTTAGCTTCTTTTTCTTTCCCCTTCTTTCTTTTGTATTTTTTCTGGTTAAATAAGAAAAGCTTCAGTCAAGTTCCACACATATTGATAAGTAATAATATTATTATTGTTATTTTAAAAATAGTTTGATGTGGTTTAAAATATGTTCACAGGTTTCATGACACTCCCTTCAAAAGGTGCCACTGAATTTGCTGCCTCTGAAGTGTGAACTGTCCATTATTCACTTATAATGAATAGAATAAGGTAGAAGTGACCACGGGTAAGTTAAATTAGGTCATAAAACACATACAAGCTTCTTCCTTTCTCCTTTGAATCACACTATAGGGGAAACCAGCTACCATGTTGCAAATAGCCCTCTGCAGAGGAACTGGGCCATGCCATGTGGCTGGGTACTGAGGTCCAGCCAAGTGAGGCCGAGGTGCCATCATTCAGTTCCAGCCCAGCCTTCCAATGACCACAGCCTCAGCTGACATTGTGACTCCAACCTCGGGAGAAACCCTGAGCCTGAACTCCCCACCTAAGCTGCTCCTGAATTATGACCCACAGAAACTGTGAGATAATAAACGTTTGTTGTTGTAGACTCTGAATTTTGGGACAATTTGTTATGCACTGGTAAATAACCCATAACATACCACAGTTTTTTATTTCTTCTTTGATCCTATATTTGACTTGCTTTGACACCATGTCATTGTATTTATTTTTGTCTCTGTTCTTACATAATAACTTTTCTAAGGACCTTATGATTAGAAGTTGACTTTATCTAGTCTAGTTATTTAGGACTTTTAAGATTTTATTTATAGGCTCAGCACCTGTAACTCAGTAGCTAGGGCACCAATCACATACCCTGGAGCTTGCCGGTTCATATCCAGCCTAGGCCTGCCAAACAACAATTGCAACTACAAACAAAAAATAGCCAGGCATTGTGGTGGGCACCTGTAGTCCCATCTACTTGGGAGGCTGAGGCAAAAGAATTGGTTGAGCCTAAGAGTTTGAGGTTGCAAACAGCATTCTACCCAGGGCGACAGCTTGAGACTCTGTCTCAAAAATATATATATATTTATTTATAGTATACTATATAATCAAATTTTGTAAATAGAGTGTAAATGTTGAAAAAAGTGTCCTGTCTCCACATTTATGATACCAATTTGATGAGTCAATCTGATAAAACACATTATTCAAACCTCACATAATCGTAAGTTTTATTTACTTCATCTTCAATTGAGTGTGCCCTGATAAAAAATCTCTCACAATTAGATATTTTGTAACCTTGATTTTGAACAAATGTTGATGTATATATTTCAATGTATTTTTTGTAAAATGTTTCTTAATGTTACATGTTTACTGTAGATTTTATCATTTAATTTTATGAGGTTTAATTTTTAAAATTAGTTCAAGTGAAATTTTCCCATTGATTTTTATATATTTGTTGAGCTTTTAATATTAATATCATGGCACTATATTTTCTTTTGTTTTAGATATTCCTGGTATAGCTTTCCTCACTTTTCACATTTAACTTTTCAATCCCTTTAGTATAAATTCTTGTCTTGTAACCAGCACTTAGTTGCTACACTTTGATCTCAGAGACTTTGACTTTCAATTGAAGAATTAACTAATTTGCTTGTTTAATTACAATCACTTGGTTCTAAGCATTCCTCTTTTTTTGAATTTTTCATGGATAACTTATGCCTTGTCTCACAAAACTTTTGCTATTACTTTGTGGTTGGTGATTTTGTTTACATTTATAGTGTTTTCTAATGTATATATACCAGTGATAATTCTTATAGTTCCCTGTAAGTTTTTCGGGAGCTCTCCTTAACTTGCGTGTTTCTAAATGTCAAAGTCCAAAATGAAATGTTCATTTGTAATCTTATTTATGAGTTGAATACATTAGTGTACTTTTACTGTCCTTCATCTATTAATCTATTTGAAGTTTTGGATCGAGAATATGTATTTGTGGCCCTGTGCAGTGGCCCACGTCTGTGATCCTAGCATTTTGGGAAGGCCAAGGTGGGTGTATTGCTTGAGCTCAGGAGTTCAAGACCAGCCTGAGCAAGAATGAGACCCCATTTCTACTAAAAATAGAAAAATGTAGCCAGGTATTATGCAGGTGCCTGTAGTCCTAGCTACTCAGGAGACTGTGGCATAAGGATTGCTTCAACCCAGGGGTTTGTGGTTACTGTGGGCTAGGCTGATGCCACAGCACTCTAATTTGGGCACCAGAATCAGAATCTGTCAAAAAAAAAAAAAAAAAACATAGAATATACCTTTGTTTCATGACATTGCTGTGTCCTCAAAGTTTTCAAGAGTCTTTTTCTTAACCCACACTCTTCTTCCTTAAAATAAATGTCCTTCCTTTTAGACTCCAACTTGTAGGCTTTGGTCTTTATAAGTTGGTATTTTATTTTTCATATATCATCAGGGATGCTATGGAAAATTTCCATTAGAGACTGCTGGTGAGCGTCCATTTCAGACTGGGCACCTGCAGAGGACGCCTCCAGGCCTGCTCTTCACTCTTCAGTCTTCATCTGCTGTCACATCCCCGTTCACTCTTAACAAAATCATCTCCTACTTCTCAGAAAAAAAAGAAATCGACAGACAGAAATGTCCACTATTTCCTGCGACCATATCAATCTTTCTGTTTTCTTACATCCCTTTTTATTCTACCCTTGTAATAAAGTTACATTTTATTTGCACTTATCTTCTGCCAAAATTAAAGTTTAGACAGTGACTTTCTACTGGTGGTTTCCATTACACTTTCTCAAATCAACCAACATTATAATACACACACAATAACCTTGTGACACGGAGACTTTACAACTTTTGTATTAACCTGGATGGAGTTGAAGAACATTCTTCTTAATGAAGTAGCACAAGAATGGAAAAGCGAGTATCCAATGGACTCGATACTAATCTGAAACCAAGAGATAAACAACTGTACACCCATAGGAGAGAAAGCACAATCGAATTCAAGGGGGAAGAAGAAAGAAAGGAGAAAGGGAGAATTGGCAAACTCTCACCTAATGGGCACAATATAAAGGTACACAGCGCACCCCTTGGGCGAAGGGCTCAAATACAACTTGAACTTTACCTAACAAAGGCAAACAGTCTAACTTAATCCTCCGTACCTCATATTAATCTGAAATTTAAAAAAATTATAACGTTTTATATGTGAAAAAGACAATTAATTTTGACATCCGTATCCCAACAGAAACATTAAATTTAAAAAATACATTTTTACACATATGTGTGTGTATATATAACAAATATGTGTAAATATATAATGTATATACATACATACACACACACAATAGATACAACACAATAAATTTTGATATCCATTCCAAAATCAAATACCTTTAGTGGTTTTGGTACTTTGGTATTTCTTTTTTTTTTGAGACAGAGCCTCAAGCTGTCTCCTTGAGTAGAGTGCCGTGGCATCATAGCTCACAGCAACCTCCAGCTCCTGGGCTTAAGTGATTCTCTTGCCTCAGCCTCCCAAGTAGCTGGGACCACAGGCACCTGCCACAATGCCCGGCTATTTTTTGGTTTAGTCGTGACCAAACAACTGTTGTTTGGCAGGCCCGGGCTAGGCTCAAACCCGCCACCTCAGGTTAGCCGCTTGAGCACCGAGCCAAGTACTTTGGTACTTCTGACTTGGGCTTATATAATACTATAATTTTTAAAATTAAAAATAAATTATTCTTTTCAAATGTGAATATTACTTGGTTATTAGGTAAGGTTAAGAAATTACCTTTAGTTCTGTAATAATTTTGCCATCATTGTCATGCTTGCCTTAAAATTCCCTATCCTTGGGCAGTGCCTGTGGCTCAAAGAAGTAGGGTGCTGGCCCCATATACTGGAGGTGGTGGGTTCAAACCTGGCCCCTGCCAAAAACTGCAAAAAAAAAAATTCCCTTGCATGATGCCTTCCGGTGAACAAATAAAAAATATATTAAAAAAAAATTCCCTATCCTTGTATATATGTATATTAAAATACTTATTAAAGCAAATATATGGTGTCCGATTTGCTTTTAAATGATCCAGCAATTATGACGGAGGCAGGGCTTATGTACGGACCCAGGCTGGTGACTGTTGAAGCCAAGGGAGGGGCATATGGGAGTTGTTATACTTTTTGTTCCTTCCTTTTTATATATTTTTGAAATGACCACTTTAACAACATTTGTAATGATTATTCTCACATTGCATAAATGCATGTGAAACTGATTTTAATAATCACTGCAAGCCTCTTTCTGTTACAACTTCTTCTTTTTCATTTTTCTAATCATTTGGTGAAAAAAATGCCTCTTGGTATAATGTTTTTCCAAAAGCTACTGTGGTAATATAACATGTTTTCAGATAGACTGGATATGAGCACATTTACAAAAAAAAAACAAAAAAAATACTAAATATTTCTTCATTTGGACTGCATATTCTTGAATCCAGGAAAATTTTACACTGGTATCTGTCTTACTTGCAGAAAGTACTTGTGGCTTGATTCTGTCCTGCCCTGCCAGGCCCAGTATTTATCCTCTTAACCTCCCCCAAGGAGCCACTGCTGCCACTGAGATAGGAATTCCATGAAGGCAGGGATGAGGGTGTTTGTAAGTTGAGAACATTGTCCGGAGTTTGATAAGGACTCAATAAACTTGTTTGGATAAATGAATGGATCAATACAAATCTCTTTTGATTTCAAGGTAAGAGGGACTACATTAGCTTTTATGAGTTTTTGAACAACTATAAACACTAAGAGTTGCTAAATTGAGTTTTGTGAGCCACAAAAGCATAAACCACTGTGACCCTGGATAATTGTGGGGAGTGATAAAAGAGCATTTATTCTTTTAACATCCCTTTTCCTGGTGTACTAAAACCCACTGACACTTTTTTCCGTGGTATTACTAAGACTTTGTTCCAATGACCCACCAAAACTTATAATTTAGTCGACGGAACCAACACAAAGAGTGGGGAAAGTTTTGTGAAAAGCAATATTACCAAATTATACTTCATGACCTCATTCTATAACCTCTTAGAAACTGTAAGGTTTTTCTTTTTTCTCACTATGCTACATTAATTTTGATTTTTCTATGAAGAATTCAAAAGTTGTGTGTGATGTGCACGCATCACCGCTGCTGTCAATAAGAATCTAATAAGAAAACTTGTGTTGACCCCTGCTGCATCCACACATCCATTGGTCCATTCCTTTACCCAAACGAGTTTATTGAGTGCTTACCACACTCTAGACAATGTTCGCAGTTTACAAACACCTCCATCTCTGCTCATGGAATTCCTATCTCAGTACCAGCAGCAGCTCCTTTGGGGGAAGATAAAAGGATAAATACTGGGTCTGATGGGGCAGGACAGAATTAGGGTCTGATCTGTCTTTCATAGACCAAAAGAGGTAAATCCAAGCTCCTCTCCTCTCCCTGGCTACCTGCTTACTTTAGGTATGGCAAATGACTTAGACCAAACATTTTTAATACGTTATTCATCGACTTCTTATGAATCTTAGAAGGAGTCCTTATAGACACTTTGTGCTTTGAGCACTCATCATCCCGGGAGACCCTATCCTCATAGATTTCTTCAGAGTCTCAAAATAGCTCATAATATTGAGAGGGTTAAGAGTCACTGCCTTGCTGTTCCATCCCAATAAGACATAAATAAAGACGATTTATAAATGACGATGTGTTAATTTCTCTTATCCACACTTTATAGGGAAATTCTAGGAGACAGCTGACACATTATATTAGCAGACTACAGGGAGAGGCATTTAGAACCCTGGATGTTTCACAGACAAGCCTTCATTATGAGTTCTCTCTGGGCATGGCACATTTTTTTCTGTGATTTACCATTAATTACTAGAATTAGTGATACCCATAGAGCATGAAAGAGATTACACTTATCTTAAAAAGCTAGAGAGCTCTTTTGTCTGAGATAATGACAATCTGGGTTCAGTGCAATGGTCCCAGAGAATAAGGACTGCGGTTTTTCTCTCTTTTTAAGCTTAATCTAGATCATCTATTTAATAGTGATTAAGCTGTATTTCTTCAGATACAGCTTGGCATTATACAAAGCATTGCTAATAACACAGCAGAGGTAAAAACAAAAAAGTTTACAAGTTGAAATGCAATGCCCTTGTTTCAAAATACTTTAATGGCCACATATGTTTTCTCAAAATAAATGTTTTAAATGTTTTAAAATAAACATTCAATGTATTTTGACACTTTAAATTTTGTATAATCTTAATACTACAAAATATGTAAACATATTGTGCAGATATAGAATAATTTGGTTGGCACATAAGCAGTACTTTTCACTGTTAACAGTTTTATGATATGAAATGGATGTACTGAATTAGAAATCCTAGTTTTGAGCCCCCCAAATACCTTTGAAATATTACTGTATTGCTACAATACAAATAAAATAAAAATCACAAGATGCAACTGAATTTTTTAAAAAATGTATCAGCTCCCTAGTGTTGAATTATACCCCAAAGCATAAAATAAATATCCGTGTGTTTATATGTATATAAATAAATTTGTACACAAATAAATAAAAAGAAGAAACAAGTAGGTCTCCTATGGAAAATAATTGAAAGTAATTTAGGTGTTCTGCCCTGAGTGGGTGAAACATGACTCCCTACTCCTGAAGTGTCCCTATGCATGGTCACTTCTCTCCAGAGAGTACGGTACCAAAATGATAACCATACAGTGGCAAAACCCAGCAAACACCAGTTCAGCCCGGTGATGGAGGTCACCGTCAAGAGGGATAAGCCATGCTAACAGCATGTCCCCTTGCTATGTGACGAAATGGCACTCAGCTTTTGCGAGCTCCCTGCCCAAATCCCATATCCCCAGTCTAATCAGGAGAAACACGTCAGACAAATCCCAGTTGGGATTTTACAAAATATATGATCAATACTCCTCAAACTATAAACCCCGAAATTAAGAAAGTGTGACAAGACCGTCACAGCCAAGAGGAGTCACAGACAAGACCTGATGACTAAATGTAACATAATAACCTGGATGAGATCCTCAAACAGAAAAAAGACATTAGGTACAAACTGAAGAAATCTGCATCAAATATGGCCTTTATTTAATAATTATCAGTGTGTGTTCTTTACTCATGACACGTGTACATCTAATTTAAGGTGTTAATCATAAGGGACCTGGGTATAGGGCAACTACAAATAGTCCCAGTATAGAACTAGAAATATGGGGGAACACTCTGTCACTATTTTTTTTGTAAATCTAAATCTGTTCTAGAAAATAAAGTTTATTTTTAAGAATGTCATCTGCCTAAATACATGAAATGCAAGTGTTTAAAATAAAATAAATGTCAAACAAAAATTTGAATCACGAACGAAATGGAGGCATCCTGTCTTCAGCAATAACTTCTCTGCAGAATCATCAAAGGTTTTTAATGACACATAAGGGCTTCATCCTTCATAGGTCTAATGTTCTGAAATCTCTCACATCAGAGTCCAGACAGCAATTTCATAACTGTGCTTACGAATCCCACATTGGATTTCAAGGGCTACAGCCAACCTAGCCAACTTGGTGAATGAGCCCTACCTTCTCACCTCCCACCCCTAGTAGGATTGAAAGCTACATTGAAGATTTTTCAGGGGTGTGGGTAGAATCACAAAATAGGAATACTTCTTGAGAAGCAACACGGACCCTACAGTATGAATTATCATGGCGTTCATTCAAATGATGGCATTTTCAAATAGGTTTTTCAAGAAGAAAATGAGTAGATAAGTACCTCTGGAGGCTGAATCAAGAAGAATGATTGTGCCCAGAAGGCCAAGATTAGAGTTTAGTATAATCATGCTTGTGAATACCCACTCACAGCCTGGACAGCATAGTGAGACCCCATTTCTAAAAAAAAAAAAAAATGTCAGTGGAAAGCTGCACACAGAAACAGTAAGAGATTGAAACTATATATCTTCACAAGAATTTCTGAGAAGGAGATTTTCTATGCTCATGTAGAAGGCTTGGTTTGTTTTAAGAACTTTGTCTTATGCTTAGCTGGATAATGGTAGAATGGTAATGGTAATGCTGTCACTCCTGAAAGGCAACCTCAAACTGTGACAATTTGCTGCTACTTTCGGATGCTTCTAGGTTTGCCTGACTAGCTCTAATGTCTTCACAATCTTTAACCAAATTCCTCAGAAAAGAATGGTTTTTATAATTTTCCATTACTTTCCCAGAGAAAGAATTTTGTTAATGTAACAAAGAAGTCATCCTCATAAGAGTTTGATATTGACTACCAAGTATGACTAATTTATATCCTGTCTCTTGTGATTTGGGTTCTGGGTTCTTGAGGTGTGATCTGAGATTTCCCCATTAGTGAATGTTCATGAAAACATGTTCTTGTCCCCACATAGCCTGAGTCCATCCAAAGAGAGTCATTTTTATCTATTACTTATTTTATGAAAACAACCTTAGACATGCAATATTACTTCTAATTGATAGAAGAATCTGACTCTTATTAATCCAAATGAAGCTAAAATAAAATTTTGTTTTTACATAATTAGGGAGGATGCGTCTATCAGGATATGAAATGCTCTGTGCCTCAACTTACTTAGGTTTCGTTTTGCTTTTGTTTGCTTGTTTTTTGAATGCACATCACGATCTATCTAAAAGCTACCAGCCTCAGTATTCAGTTCTGGCACCTAGAGACAAATTTTTATAACTCAAAAAATGTAGTAAAGCTAATAGCTAAGTTTTATTTTGATCTTCTCTCAATTAAGCATGGAGAGCAAGGGGGAGAGAGAGAGAGAGAATGCATATCAATAAAGAGAAGAAATGGAGAAAAGGAGGAGGGAAATAGAACAGGGAAAGTTGCGGGAGGGAAGAGGATGGAGGGTAGAAAAAGACACGAACAGAGAAACACAGAGTGTGGAAGGAAAGGAGGGGAGACATCCTTGCACAAAGCATCGAAGGATGTGAACTTTTTTTGGACTGTCATTCAAGCCAAAAATAAATGTTCTTGCCCATAGGAATTGAACTGTTATTTCAGCTTCAGGAATTAAAGTGATATCATTTTTTCATACTGCATAAACTTCATGTCGAATGAAAATCCTAGATTTTCCCAAACCACTCAGATTTCAAATGCTCTGTACCAGAATCCAACCACTTAATTAGATTCTATTTGAAAAATAGATGGCCACCATCTGTATGACTGCTTTAGGGAGAAGAGGGGGAAATCCTTGCCTTGAAAAATTAGTTTTGTAATTTTGAGAACTTGACCACGTAATAAACTATAGGATATCAAATAAAGATTCATGAGAAATCACATGAAATATTTTAACCCCCCTTTTTTCAAAATGTTCCCCAATGGCCTTGGTCAAAAATCTATCTTTACCAAATTCACAAACTTTATGAAGTTAAAGAATGGGAACATGTCGGAGTTTTCAGATAACAAGTTCTAGAAATCTGAAATTCTGAGGTCTTCATATTATTGTTCCAAATTTCTTTTATTTATTTATTAACTTATTTAGTTGCTTACAAAACGGAATTTCCTTGTAAGGCCATACCACTTTCTATTGTGAAGATTAAATTCTTTCCTATTCTTCTCTATGTGGTAAGATTGCTTTGTCTTTATTTTATTTTATTTCAGGTTAATGTGAGGGTACTGACGACCAAATCACAATATTTGAATTTGTTGGGTAAAGCCCCTCTTGTGTCCTACACCTAAAAGGTCTGCCATATACCCCTGCGTTGTGCCCATTCCGTGATACCCCTGGCTTTTAAATTTGAGCATTAAATGAACTCTTCCTAGGAGCAGTAAACTCTTGACTATTCTTGCCAAAGCTTTAAGGACCAAGCTGAAAATGTTTGGCAGTGGACAATCTAGCTACTCCAGAAAGACATTTTCACTTTATTAGAAATCCAAAGAAAACTGAATGTGTTCATGCGTCTTTGCCTGTCTGCTTTTTTAATAACCTGATTTCATGCTATATCAGACAGACTTTCCTTTAAAACCCGTTTCCTCAACCACAAAATGGCAACATCACAATCAAAACACAAGAGACCTTGTGGCTATTCAAGAGTTCCCAGTAAGACTTTCTGGGGGTACATGTGTGTGGTCACAGCCCCATCTGTACTCTCCAAGAACTTGATGTTCCCTTCCTTCCAAAAACTTCCCCACGGGACTGGAAGGAATAAGTTAGAACGGGGATGAATGAACTCTGAGGCTGTGACACTGGGAGTTTGGTTTTAGAATGAATTAGGGAAATGAACGACTCAGTTCAGAGTTGCAATCCGGAGGCCTCATCTGGCAAACTGAGCTCTCTTTCTCCAGGTGGAATAAGAGCAACACAAGTTCAAATTTGGAACTCAATTTTTAAAGTGACTTAACCAGAAAAAAACAGCACTAAGATTAAAATATAAAGATGTCTTTATTGCCTTTCTCATAATTCCTTCAATGCTCTCTCTATAGCAAGGCCTGCATGTGTCCACACCCAGACCCATAAACACCAAATAGGCACAGGCGGTTTCTCATTCTCCGGGCTCCTAGGAAGCTCCTCAGCTGTTCTGCCTGAGGATGAGCTGCTATGGCAGAGATAAGGGGAGGGGGTTTGATTGATAACAGTCCATGTCAGATGTATAGGTGAGGGTCTCAATTCAACACAAATACATAAGCATTAGGACATTCTAATTTTTTATACTAAGTATTAGTGTAGCATGGGAATTACTATGAAAATAAAAATACTTCTCTTTTTAAATAATCTGGGAAATTTCTTAAGATGTGTATAGTAATTGGTTGACTTTCTATGGCTTACCTAGCCCAGGCCTACACGTTGAGAAATACACACACGTGCCCACACACTAACCACTTGGGCATCTGAGCATCATTCTTTGATTAGCTGTGAGTGTGAATTTCTGTGCTCATTTGCAGTAGTTTTCTTTGGCCTCAAATTCTTATTATGTGATTTCATGCGTCATCCCAATTTCCACTTTCTCGTTAATTTTGTTTTGCCTTTTACTGTTCCAGTGCAAGTAGTTTTTGTTTTAACATTACTTGCACTTTATATTTTATGCCACTTCAGGTCCTTTGGGAGTATGCCTCACGGGCACATATGCCTATGTATGTGGGCAAACCATTGTAAGCAGGAAAAAGCAAAGAATATATCTTGCTTTAAGTAATTCCTTATGTAGGTAAGTCTGTGTTCTCCTTCTATAATTTATTTGACTATGCAGTGACCCTCCATAAACTGGAAATAATTTCTTACACATTTGTATTATGAGAAAATCAAATGTTTTAAAGCACAATCATCCCTTAAACGCATTACGGACAGACAGCACAGGTGAAGGAGGAGCTAGAGAACATTTAAATATTAATCATCACTCCCTACCAAAACAGCCTTATAGCATCAGATGCTTGAACAGAAGGTTAGCACGATGTTGACACAGCTGTAATGTGACTTTGCAAATAACAGATATTGATTCTCTCCCGATGGAGCATAGCCTTACAATTAACCCCTGAGATCTGTTTCTCCCTTCTCACTTGAGAAATATAAATTTTCCCTCTCCTGAATGGTATTGAGGCACAAAGCATCCCAGCTAAGGACTATTTTCTATTGTCCCTTACAGTATGAGTTGTCATGTGACTAAATTCTTGAAAATCAAATGCAAGAAAAAGATTGTTTGCAGTGTTCCTTAAAAAGAAATTTCTTGCTTTCTATGACTCTTTTCCCCCTTCCCTGGGGTGGAATGTGGACATGGTGCTGGTCCTCCTGGTCAAGTCCACATCCTGAAGGTGATGAGCAAAAGTAGCAGAAAGCTGATTCCCGGTGTGAGGTTGGGGAGCTGAGTTCCTTGAAAGCTCTGAATTACAAATATTTCAACTCTAACTTGACATAAAGATAATGCATGTGTGAAATTCCTTGCCACAGCAGCGCGTGTATTTTATACAATTTACTAATTTAATCAGAGGCTGGGTTTGTTGGAATTATACGGGGTAGCTCACAAAGTGATCAGCAATATTCAAAGCCAGGCTTGGAAAATAGTCCATGAGAAAAATCCTGCCCTGGTCTGCTGAGATCAGGCCTCTGCAGCAGCCACGAATGGATTAATAAATTGTGATACATGTATACCATGGAATATTATGCAGCCATAAGGAAAGATGGAGACTTTACCTCTTTACCTCTTTCATGTTTACATGGATGGAGCTAGAACATATTCTTTTTGGCAAAGTATCTGACAAATGGAAGAAAAAATATCCAATGTACTCAGCCCTACTATGAAGCTAATTTATAGCTTTCATATGAAGGATAAAACCCAATTATAGCACAAGAATATGGGGAAAGGGGAAAGGTAGGGGAGGGGAGGGGGGAGGATGGGTGGAGAGAGGGTAAATGGTGGAATCACACTTATGGTGCATCATAGAAGGGTACAGGTGAAACTTACTAAATGCAGAATACAAATGTTTTCATACAATAACCAAGAAAATCCCATGAAGGTTATATTGAACAATTGGATGAAAATATTTCAGATTGTATATGAAGCCAGCACATTTTACATGATTGCATGAATGTACACAGCTATGATTTAATAAAAAAAGAAAAACATTTTATCAGCAACTAAATTCCGGTCCTTTAAAAGAGAAGCATTATTTAATATTTCAATAATTATAACTAATGATGCACAAAAACCAAATTTTTTATTGATCTTTTGTATTTTTTGTTTCAATTTCATTTATTTCTGCTCTGATGATTGTTATTTATTTTCTTCTATAATTTTGAGTTTGATTTGCTCTTGTTTTTCTGGTTCCTTGAGATACATAATTAAATTTAC
The DNA here is from genome assembly GCA_963574655.1 of Perodicticus potto. Lineage (NCBI taxonomy): Eukaryota > Metazoa > Chordata > Mammalia > Primates > Lorisidae > Perodicticus > Perodicticus potto. Next base: position 29,961 of record CAUYRH010045057.1, read on the forward strand.
TTGAAGATTTTTCTATTTTTTTTTATATAAGCACTTATTGCTATAAACTTTCCTCTTGGTATTGCTTTTGTTGTATACCATAGGTTCTGATATGTTTTGTTTTCTGTTTGTTTTTTTTTTGTAGAGACAGAGTTTTACTTTATTGCCCTCAGTAGAGTGCCATGGCATCACACAGCTCACAGCAACCTCCAACTCCTGGGCTTAGGCAATTCTCTTGCCTCAGCCTCCCAAGTAGCTGGGAGATATGTTTTGTTTTCACTTTCATTTGTTTTGAGAAATTTTTTCCTTTCCTTCCTAATCCTTTCATTCCCCCATTGGTCATTCACGAGCAAATTGTTTAATTTCCATGTGTTTGTGTAGTTACCATTGTTCTTTTTGTTGTCAATTTCAAGTTTTATTTTATTTTGGTCAGAGAAAATACTAGATGTGATTTTAATTTCTTTTTTTATTTTCAGCACTTATTTTGTGGGCTAAAATATGGCCTATTCTTTAGAAAGATTCACGAGCTGAGGGGAAGAATGTGTGTTCTACGGGACTGGAAGAAACATTCCGTACACATCTGTTGGGTCCATGAGCTCTCCAGTGCAGATTAAGTCCAACATTTCTTTGCTGATTTTCTCTTGGGATGACCTGTCCAGTACTGAACATGGGGTGTTGAGGTATTCAAGTGTTATTATATTGAGGGGTCTATCTCTTTACCTCTGACAATATTTTCTTTATAAGTCTGAATGCTCCAGGATTGGGTGTATATATAATCAGAATCATTACATCCTTTTTCTGAATTGGCCAATTTATCATCATATAATAACTTTTTTTCATATTATTTTACCACTTTTATCCTGAAATCTATTTTACCTTATAGAAACACAGCTACCCTGCTCTTTTCTGGTTTCCCTTTGCATGGATTATCTTCTTCCATCCCTTTACTTTCATTCTAGGAGTGTCTTTGTAAGTGAGGTATGTTTCATGTAGACAACATAAAGTCTTTTTTTTTTTATCCATCCAGTCACTTTATGTTTTTTGACTGGAAAGCTAAGTCCATTTACTTTTAAAGTTATTATTGATAGGTAAGAACTTACTACGGCCATGCTATTTGATTTTTATCTTTCTTCCTACGTAGGAAGAAAGGATAGGAAGTGATTTAAAAATCACATGTTTAAAAGTGATTTTCTCTAGCAGCATGTTTTGATTTTTTTGCTTTTTTATTTTTTGTGTATCTATCGTAAGCTTTGTGATTTGAGATTACCTTGAGGCTTACAATAAATGTTTTATAACTATTTTAAACAGATGAAAACATAACTCTGCTTACACAAGCAAGCAAAGGGAAATCTAAAAAATTCCTCTAACTCCATTCTCCCTGGCCCTTCCACTTTTTGACTTTTTGTTGTTTCCATTTATAACTGTTTACGCTATCTCTAAAAACGTTGTTGTAGTTGTCATTTTTGGTAGATTTTCCTTTTAGTTTTCCTACTCGACATTTACGTGGTTTACACCCGGCAACGGCATGCTCTGTTCTTGTGAACTGGCTGTCATGGTGAAGGCGGGGTCAGGGGGTCATTAACATTATTTTCTTTCAGATTGAAGAATTCCTTTTAGCATTTCTTGTAGGACAGGTCTGGTGTTGATTCAATCCCTCAGTTTTTGTTTGTCTCGTACAGTCTTTATTTCTCCATGTTTGAAGGATGCTTTTGTAGGATATGATAGTCTAGATCTAAGTGGGGTTTTTCTTTAGCACTTTGAATTTGGCATACCACTCTCTCTTGGAGGTTTCCACTGAGAAGTCTACTCTCTGACATATGCAGGCTCCTTTGTATGTTCTCATTTTTTTCTTTTTTCTTGCTTCCCTTAGGACCATTTCTTTACCAGTGACTTTTGTGGGGCAGATTATTAAAAGCCTTGACATAGTTTTGTTTGGATGACATTTGCTTAGTATTCTACTATTTTCTTGTACCCGAATATTGATGCCAGTGTCCAAGTTTGGGAAGTTCTCTTTGAAAACTTTAAACCACAAATTTCTCACATCTCTTTAAGGTCTAAATTTTAGATTTACCCTTTCATTATTTTCTAGATTTTGTAGTAATGCTTTGTTATTCTTTGTTCTTTTTTTATTTTATGTCTCCTGACTGTGTATTTCCAAATCACCTGTTTTCAAGCTCACTGATTCTTTCCATTGCTTGATCAACTCTGCTGTTAGGAGACCATGATACATTTTTCAGTTTGTCAACTGAATTTCTCAGCTCCAGAAATTCTGATTTTTTGTTTTATTATTTTGATCTCTTTATTAAATTTCCCCAATAGGATTCTGAATTCCTTTTATATGTTGTCTTGAAGTTCACAGACCTTCTTCAGAACAGCTAACTTGAATGCTTTGCCTGAAAGAACACATATCTCCGTCACTCCAGCACTGTCATTGCTGCTGCGTTGATTACTGAGGTCATATTTTTCAGGATGTTCTTTATGTTTGTGGGTGTTTGTCAGTGTTTGCGCATTGAGGAATTAGGTATTTTTTCTAATCTTGTCAATCTAAGCTTTTTGAACACAGGCTTTCCAAGAGGCTTTCCAGTACTTACATGGAACTGAGTGTTGTGATCTAAGTCTTTGGTCACCGCAGCCATAGCAGCACTGGGACCCCAGGCCTGGTAATTCTGTGACTCTTGCAGTTTCCTGGGGGTGCCACCTTGGTGGACTTGTGTAAGATATAGGAGAATATTCTGGATTGCTAGGTAATGTATCTTGTTCTCTTTCCTCATGTTATGTGCTGATGGAGTTGAGTAGGGAGGGAGGAGTGACCTGGGGTCTCCCTCGTGGCCACCTCAGCTGAGACTACGCCAGGTCACACTTGAAGCCAGCCCAGTCTCACCCAAGGCCAGGAGTGATTGCTTTCTGGCTGCCGCTGATGTTTATTCAAACACAAGAGCTCGTTAGTCAGCAGGTGGTGCGTCCCACCAGGACTGGATCCTTTCCTTCAGGTCAGTCCCACACCTGGCCTAGGGTGGGTCTACACTGCCATGTAGGAAATAGGCCTGGAGTCAGGGCCAGCCCCTACTTTTCACAAATGACTTGCCATTATGTTTCCTGGAATGGTATGAGAATCATTCCTCAAGCAACATTTCCACTGTGGAGAAAGTGAAGAAGGTCCAGTCTTCAAATTTGCAAATCTAACATCCCCCTTGATTATGAGAACTCACAAGGATCCTGGGAGTCCTGCTGCAGGAAGCCAGGTAGCCACTGAATGCTCTGTCTCTTTATGTAAACATTTACGAGACTGATGTGTTCACTGTAAGAAGGGTAATAAAATCCTAAGATTCTGGGAGAAAATTTGCTTAACACATTATATGCTACACAGATCCTTTAACCCAGAAATCCATTCCTAAGAATTTATCCTAAAGAGATAAAAGTCATAAGTGTTTATTTGTCACATGAAAATATTCATAACAGCAAAATTTCCATCATGGGAAATGCGCCAGTAAATTACGATCCATACGGACAGTGGGCCACTGTGCTGTATTTTAAAAATGACAAAGTAGATCTACTTTTAGTTGCAAAGAAGTACGTTCCAATACATTACTGAGTAGAGAAGTAGGTTACAGAGCCATATTTATGTAAAATAGTCTATGTACTAGGGATGTTTAGAAGATGTTGGTTATATTTCAGCTATGTATAGCTCCTTATTATTATTATTACATATTATTACATATTATTATATGTAGCTCCTTATTTGAGCTTTCCCGCATTGTTCTGGTTTTTTACATTAAGCATGTAATGTTTTACTAAAAAGTTATTTCGGTAACAAAAATAGTAAATATTAGTCTGTTAAATTAGATAACACCTAAATGTCCAGTTTGACTGTCTTATATCCGAGAGGCAAAAATGAAACATTATCTAATTTACAAAAATCCATAAGCCTACATCATTAGGGTGAAAGTCATAGTGACATTATAAAAAATATTTATCTATTCTAGTCTGTATGATAGCTAAAAACATGTTTAAAGGTTTTCTAACATTTATGGATTTTTAAGAAAAGCTTAATTTAAAAACTCAGTGTGAAGGTGCTTCAGTAGAACCACCTCCAGGGCAATGAGTCACTTCAATCTTCTCAAAGTCATACATTCCAGGGCCTCCTTCCTCCCATCCCAACTTGTTCTGCACTAACCGTGAGGGCAAGCTATGCCCGGCAAAATAAACTGTGTGACTCCTTCGAAAAGGCTTTGCGCAGCTCAGCAGCACTTTCTCAGATTAGGACACAAGTCTACCAAACAGTGGAAAATAAAGAATTGTCACATATGTACCAAGCTGTGACACTTGGTACATTGTCACTAGGTCCTCACTGAAGTCCAGCTACAAGGATGTAGGAATGAAGTGTGGGCAACATGTTGAAATGACAGCAGCAGAAGGGAAGCTTTTCATTAAATTCAGACAGGAAAAGTCTTCAAGACACTGCGCCAGATCACCAAAGAGCAAGAGCCAGTGGACTAAAAAAGCTCAGTTCCCATTAAATGTGGGCTGGAAACCAGCGATAACTGGCTAACGTTAGCAGACGCGCGACCATGTTGTGCCCAGAACAGTCAGTGTCAGGACTGTGGAAAAATATAGAAGTGGACGACAAGGATCATTCTCTTGCCCTAAGAGCATTGGAAGAGAAAAAAATAAGTCCAGTTATCAGTCTAGTTATAAGTCTCTTAGAGAGAAGAGAGAGAAGTGAGGCTTGAGGTGGCCCTGGAGACTTCAGCGGCTGAGAGCACCAGAGCTGAGCTTGCATCTGAGTGTTGACGCACAGCGGCTGCCATGGGGAGGGAGGGCGGGGCGTAAACTCCTCTCTCCCTGAGACGCGCTCCTGAGGCGGGACAGGGCCAGGGGTACCCTCCCTCTCTAATTCTTCCTAGCATTTGTTATCGCGTGACACAGGGTTAGTGATTAAGGAATTTCAATCAGTTAATTTTAATACAGTTTTTTCCTTTCTTTAAATGTGTAGACATGGTTTTGGCCCCGTCTGTATATACATAAATATGTACACACACATATATATATATATCTACCATATTAGAAATATAACTGAGAATTTTTTTTTAATTTTTATTAAATCATAATTGTGTACATTGGTGCAATCATGGGGCACAATGTGTTGACTTTATATACAATCTGAAATATTTTCATTGAACTATTTAACATAGCCTTCATGGCTTTTTAATCACTATATGAAGACATTTATGTTCTACATTTAGTAATTTTCACTTGTACCCTTGTAAGATGCACCGTAAGTGTGATCCCACCAATCACCCTCCCTCCCCCATCCTCCCCGTCCCCTGCCCTCCTGTGCCCGCCTCCCCATTTCTTGTGCTATAACTGGGTTTTAGCCTTCATATGAAAGCTATAGATTAGCTTCCTAGTAGGGCTGAGTACATTGGATACTTTTTCTTCCATTCTTGAGATACTTTGCTAAGAAGAATATGTTCTAGCTGCTGGTGTGGATGTGGAGAAAAGGGAACACTTCTACATTGCTGGTGGGAATGCAAACTAACATATTCCTTTTGGAAGGATGTTTGGAGAATACTTAGAGATCCAAAAATAGATCTGCCATTCGATCCTATAATTCCTTTACTAGGTATATATCCAGAAGACCAAAAATCACATCACAATAAAGATATCTGTACCAGAATGTTTATTGCAGCCCAATTCATAATTGCTAAGTCGTGGAAGAAGCCTTG